>ML392986.1:0-28881 GCA_005239525.1 Nicotiana knightiana
GGCACGAGGGAAATGGGCATTGACATGAGCAAGGCAGAAAACTAGGCCAAGGCAGTGTGCGGGTGGCAGCGGCGTCGGACGTGTGCGGCAAAGTCATGGCGGCAGAATGCGGGTAAGACATTAGTGCGGAACAATGTCAAAGATGAGCTAAAGCTTGGCACAAAGCAAGCTTAGAGGTGAAGCATAGCTGACCAAGTCAAAAGGCACATGCCAAAGTAGTGGGCGGTTACATTTCAACTCCCCTTGTCCCCATGATCTCCCATGATCTCCCATGAACTGATTATGCTTGTATCCATGATACCATTTCGTGTATAGTGGCCTAAGTAGTTGGGGATGTCAAATACAAGTTAGGATCAGATTTAAACTTAGCCCGACAAGTGGCAAAAGCTGTCGACGACAAGTGTCAATGTGCTGCCAAGTCTTAAGGGCTGCCTATGTTCTATAAATAGGGCCTTATGGACTTAGGCAGAGGGGAGTGTGGTTAATTTCGTGTGTAATTATAAGAGGGAAACAAGAGTGAAACGTGATGGTTTCAAAGTGTTTCAAAAGGGACAAAGGCTAGGCTTGGGCAGGTCTTAGTGTTGGCCAAGAACAACTTGTGTTCTTCGTCAAGAGTGGGCTGTGATCGACTTGTGATCATAGTAAGTGAGGGTTTCCTTTGTAGCTTTTNTAGTAAAATCACCCCTGTGACACTTACCATGGTTGATAATTTTAGTAGGTCAACCTGGACTCACCTCTTAAGCTGCAAAAGTAATACATTTCATGTTATTAAAGCATTTCTATCTATGATTGAGAATTAATTTGGTACTTCTGTTACGACCATCAGATCTGATGATGATCTAGAATTTGTCAACAATGAATCCAGGACATACTTCCAATAAAAAGTCATAGTACATAAGAAAACTTGTCTATACACACCACAATAAAATGGTATGGTGGAAAAAAAAATACGAATGCCTACTTGAAACAGCAAGGGCCTTACTTTACCAATCCAAACTACCTATAAGTTACTGGGGGATTGCATTATAACAACCACCTACCTGATAAACAAGACTCCCACCCATTGTTCTTAATAACAAAAGCCCTTTTGAACTCCTGTACAACAAAAAGCCCAAATATTCACAACTTAACAATTTTGGTTGCTTATGCTACCCATGTATACTAAAGACTCACAAAAACAAATTTGAACCATGAGCCACATCCCATATGTTTGTAGGTTATCCCTTTGATACAAAGGGTTACAAGGTCCTAGACTTGGCCACAAAGATAATACATATATCTAGTGATGTAGTGTTTCATGAAAATATTTTTCCTTTCTCCATATATCAATTTCTATCACTATAAAACATGTATCAAACAATAATTCACCTCTTTATCCACATAGTTCAACAACACCTAATCAACATATGTCAAGTTCATACATGTCTTTAGAAACTAATCCCATTTCTCAGTCATCCACACATTCATAGTCCATTGAGTCTCAAGTCATTGAGTCTAACAGTCTTCAATCAAATTCCTCAGCAGAACATATAACACTCATGCACACCTCAAAGACTATGTGTACTCTTTTCCAAACCTTCAATATCATGACACGAAACCTATAAACGACACTAATCCCACATTTTTGCAGCAACAAACAACATGTTTCTTTCATTGTCTTGCATCTTGAAAGTTAGCAATTGCTTAGAAACATTTCACATGATTGGGAGTCATCTTCTTATGAGGAGGCATCTATGAATCATGCATGGCAAATGGAAATGACACATGAATTTGAAGCTTTATATGCTAACCATACTTGGAATATAATTGAATTTCTTGCAGGAAAAAATGATATAGGATGTAAATGGGTATAAAAGATCAAACACAAGGTAGATGGAAGTGTAAAAAGATTCAAGTAAAGACTTGTAGTGAAGGGATACACACAAGAGACATGAATTGATTACACAAAAAGTTTTTCATAAGTGGTGAATATGACCACAGTCAGAACACTAATCAACATTACATTAAAGAGAGGATGGGACCTTTATCAACTAGATGTAAATAATGCATTTCTTTATAAGGATCTNTATCCAACTTTCTAATATTATTATTAATTCTTAATAGATATTTTGTATGTGTCCATGAGTTTGATGAAATAATTGCAAATTTAGACACTCGTCAATTGTGTGCTACCTCCATTCTATATTTAAGTTAATTAGATGAGTCTGAATTGTTTGCACCGACTTTCCATTATAGGAACATGTTTGCAAACGTCCTCGAAATTGGATTGATCATCTATATAGAATATATGTCATCGTATGCTACTGCATGGATAGCAAAGCCAAAACATTTGAACAAAAGTCTTTCTTCAACTTAAAGATAATAATGTACATATATTTGAAGTAATATAAATTTCGATCATAACTTTTTTGGCAGAAAATTATTCCGTGAAAGTTCTCATGCGTGCCCAGGACAAATAGAACACAGAGGATCTATGCGCGAGCCCAGGAAGGCTGAGAACGCGCATGGTGTCGTGACACCCTGAAGTTGCTGAAAACTTTAGGCATGCGCGTTGGTACGGCTAGGCCTTGAAAGCGCCCATGGCTACAGTCCCAATATGTGATTCGACTCATTTTCTCATCTTTCACACCTAGGGCATGACTCCAATATTTGATTTTGGCCACTCCAATCGTTGAGGTTTTATGGGTATTGAAGTCAATTTACCCTATTAACATTGTTATTAACATGATTGATGGATTCTCTAGCCATATCCTTGCTTTGTCGGCACTGCATGCTGAAATAATTGGCCTACTCAAGGGTTTGAAACTTGCTTTCACAAAAAATCGAACTCCATTAATAGTGGAGACGTATTGCTAGGTATTGATCTCCTTAATACAACACACTACATATACAAAAGCTTACGTTAATTTTCTACACGGTTGTAGGGTCTTCATCGCCGCCATGGACCACCCAGCTGTTAGGCACATTTATCGTGAAGGCAACAAAGTGGGGCACACTCTAGCAAACTTGGGGGTACCTAGGACTCACATAATGATGCTGAGCGTGAATACTCATGTTGGGATGAACCACCTTTATTTTCTTCTTTAACATTTCACAAAGATTATTTAGGGACTGAATAGTTAAGGGTCAGTTCCATGCTATAATAAGTCTCCTTAATTTTCGTTTTTAATAAATGTTCTCTTATTCAGCGAAAAAAAAAACATGGGATTACGTTGGAAACAATATATTCTTCTCCAGAATCTTCATTATTTATCAATAACTCTCAATTGGAGATTTTTGAGATTTGATTCTATTAAAGTAATTTAACCTACTCTATTACCACTACAAAAAAACTACCTAAAACTGTCCAAAAATACTGACCAAATCGGTCCAAAAACTGAAAAAATCGACCAATTTCCGACCGACTTTAATCCGTCGAAATTAGGTTGGTTGATAATAAATAGCGACCGAAGTCGGCCGCAATTTCCGACTGATCTCGGTCGGTCAATTAAATTTCACAAACGACCCTAAAGAAAAAATCTGCCGAAAAAATCGACCGAAGTCGGTCAGTCTTTTTAATTATGCATAATTCACCGCCTGGGAATCAAACTAGGGTCTGTACGGTGGGAGGATACTATTCTACCACTACACCATTGGTATATTTTTATTTAAGACTTTATTTTATTTGTACTCTTTAATTGCATTTTCGCACGAAAATAAGTGACCGATTTCAGTAGATTTTATTAAAAATATAAATTTACCACCCGAAGTCGGTTGATTTTTTAAAATTATTGACTGAAATAACCGACCAACTTTGATTGATTTTTTGAATATTAATTTTAATTTATTTTATATGAAAAACCGATCGATTTCGGTTGGTTTCTTAAAAAATAAATTTCGCGGAACGCTAAAATAGTTTCCTCTATTTTTGCGCGAAAAAATTAATCGAAGTTAGTCGGTTTCGTAAAAAAAAAATATTAAAAATAAAATATTTTCAAAAACCGACCGACTTCAATCGATTTTTTGATAAATCGAAATCGGTCGATTGACTGCGGTCAGTTTTGACCGAATTTCTAGTAGTGTACATATATTCATGAATGTTTATATCATTATGGTGCTATAAATTGAGTTGGTGGTTGAGGGTTGAACTTGATAAACCCTATTTCCCCAAGAAGTTAGTTAAAGGAATTGAGGAAGAGATGAAATATGCTATTGGGTGATTATTATTACTAATTGGGATTTGGGTTTTATTAATGATGGTTTAAACCCGTTAAATTTGCACGTAATGTCATCATTGCATATAAATTACTCCCTCCATTTACTTTTACTTGTCCACTATTGACTTTGCACCCCTTAAGAAGTAATAAATGAAGTGCATAATTTACCATGATACTCATATTAATTGATGCATAATTTTAATGGATTTGAGAAAATAATTTGAAATGAGTATTGTGAGTATAATAGGAAAAATAAACTGTCTTCTCTTGATATGCTAAAAGTGACAAGTAAAAGTGAAAATCTACTTTTAAAATACTGGACAAGGAAAAATGAGCGGAGGGAGTAATTCATACCGTCCATATAAAGTCCTCCTTAAAAAGCAATCATTTAGGATGCATGCTTTTGGTATACCTAGACAATCAGAAGTTTTTCCAGAATTCTCCCATGTTACAATGGTTGCTGAAGCCACTATTTATAGTTATACCTAGGGAACAATGTCCTAGGATCAAGCCTCCCTTTAAATGAAGGTAATGGCAGGTCACTAATGCCAAAATTCTCTGTAACAAATGGGTATTTTATACTGAAGAATATTCTTCATTGAATATCATCTGATGGCAAATATTTGTTTGCCCTCGTTGATAATAATCCCTTGGGGGTCTACCCGAGGTCAACCTAAGTTGTTGTCATTGGTCTCAGTTTCCACTCGCTTCATCTTCCGTCTTCCCTCGATTTCACGTGTCACTCTGTCATTCGAGTATTTAATGTGAACTGATTTTATCCTATACAGATAGTCCCTAAGCTATCCAGTGGCACATCTTTGTGTCATCGGGAAGTTGGTGAAGATCCCTTTTTTGGCAGGACATTTTTTGAACCCTTCTGAAATGTTTCTGACGCTTGATAAGATGCACGTCTCTTCACATTTAATACCCCGAACACGTGTTACTCCATGATTTTGCAATATTTTTTCCGGTTCTCGAGGTAATCATGGCCACGATTGTAGCCGCCTATTCCTTTACTTATACGACTCATTCTTCTTCTTATACACTTAACGATTTTACAAACTCTTTCAACTTATTTGCATTCAACTCTTTGCTGCTTTCATCTTTCTTTAATCTTCTTCAAAGAACTTTTACTACTTTCTGCTAATCATGGCTTCCATTACTAAAAATTCCAAGATTTCTGGTCTTCTCTTCGGTGGGGGCCCGAATAAGAGCAAAGACAAAGAAATTAATGGCGATGCTGACCTTCTCACAGTAAGCACCATCATCCCTAAACAGCTCAACACATCCAATTATGATGCTCAAGCGCTCTAGGGAGAATTTGACTTGGTGGAGAATATGAATTCTCCCATTTAGATCCCAGTTACTTCTCCCGGTATTGCGAGGCTGAGTTCCGGGCCTCTTCCGCCTTCAGTTGGTGAGCATCCAACAAACAACACTGCCTTTGCTCAACCGCTTCTCAACCCACAAAACCATCAGCTTCATCTACTTCCACGCCGATCATACTTTCATCATCGGCAGTTGCTAAATCACTCCTACCGGCCGTAGACGCCTGAGAGAAGGATGTTCTTCCTCCTCAGTCCCCAGACTATGGGAATTTGGGGCACACCTACTCGCCTCCTTTTGCAGATCTCGGGGAAGGAATAGTGTCTCCCTATTGGTGTCTACTGAGTTCCATCTGTTGTCCCGACCGGTGGAAATTTCCAATTATCTAAAGTCGTTGGCATTAGAAAAGGATAAGAAGAATATAAATTCTCTCTCAGGAGAGCGGTTTTTAAACAATGCCATGCACAACGCAGCAACAGTAACATACTTGATCTCTGTATTGCTTGTTTCTTCTTTACTTTGCTATGACAGGGTTTCTAAATTGAGTGTTTGTTTGGAATTCCAACTTCCTTGCTTTCGAAGGCCTTCAGAAATTGATCCTCGATAAAGAAGGATTTTAGTCCAAGCAGGATCAACTGTTGGCTGAGAAGAATCAAATCGCTGCTCGCCTCCCGGTACTAGAAGCAAAAGCTGCTAATGTGAGTGAATTAGAGGCTCAATTGCACCAGAATGAGAAAGAAGTGATGGACCTAAGCAAAGAAGCTTCTCAACTAAATGTACAGTTTCAAGAAGCCAAGTCTAAATGGTATGAGGTCAATAATGATATGCTCGTTGTTGCCAAGCGCGAATCTATCTCCACTGAGAGAATGAATAACTTGGAGGCAACATTGAACTCCAAAGCTGAGGAGGATGGTGCTGCCAAGGAGAAGCGTGCCCAAATGGAAGATAGGTATAAGGGGATCATGAAACATAATAAGGTTCATATAACCACTATCCATGATCTTGATCCGGGCATAAACTCTTCTGGGACCAACCCTTTACTGTGAGGTTTTCATAAGAGAGGGCCCTCTTATGTTTATGGTGATCTTAAAGAGGATGTCTCCTCTTAATTCCGGCACTAGTATTTGATGTACTTGATTAAATTTCAACAATAAAATCAATTCATCGTTTGGACAAGAAACAAGATAGAGTTAAAAGACTTTATTTTATTCCTTCTATATTCAAAAGTACATAAGCATTCGTTTTGCTGCAAGAAAAGAAAGTGCCATTACATGCGGCTATTTTTTGTATAACTTGTTTCTACAGGGCTGGCTGTGCAGTCCCCGATCTCGATGAGACAATTTTTTTCCTGAATTTTGTAGTCCCGGTTTCTGCGACAATCAAGTTGTCATGTTCTCATGATAGCCCCCCAAGTGTTCGAATGCGAAGAATGAGAATTGGAATAATGAGAGATTTTTTCCTTTGGGGATTTCACTAGTGAATGGTTGGATAATCTTTCGTTCGATAACAAGCTTCATTTCCCATTAGGAACTTTGCTATCAAGCAAAACATTATCTAACCACCCTTAATAGCTTGTAGGAAAGAGTACTCGAGAATGGTTGAATTGCCTTTGGTCCGATGGCAACTTTTGTTTCCCATTAGGAATTCACCACCGAGCCTAAGACTAGTTAATCATCACGTAGTAGTTTGCTGCTTCAATGCCTTTGTCATTTAAAGGTCTTATTCTTGATGATGATGTTTTCTTCGTTTTATTGTAATGACCCGACTAGTCGTTTTGAACATTTACGCTCTTTTAAACTATTTGAAGTCTTGAATAGTATCATATGATGCATTATGACGTGTGTGAATCGTCAGTTTTGGTTTTTAGGTGTTTCGGGATAAGTTTGACAGAATGAATTTCATGTTGGAAGCTTAAATTAAAAGGGTTGATCGGAGTTTGACTTGTGTACAAACGACTCCGGAATGGAGTTTGATGGTTCAAATAGCTTCGTATGGTGATTTCACACTTAGGAGTGTATCTGGATATTAATTTTGAAGCCTGTAGTTGAATTTTACTTGAAATGGCGAAAGTAAGAAATTTAATGTTTGGAAATTTGACCGGGAATTGACTTTAGTGATATCGAGGTCGGAATCCGATTCCGAAAACTGGAACAGGTCCATTGTGCAAAATTTGAAGTTATTCCGGATTGTTTTGGCATGTTTCGGTACAAGATATAGAATTTGGAAAATTTTTAAGTTCGATTCGAGGTGCAATTTGTAATTTTGACGTTGTTTGTAGTGATTTGAGGCCTCTAGTCGGTCCGTAATATGTTTTAAGACTTGTTGGTATGTTTCGACGGGGTCTCGAGTGACTCGGTTGAGTTTCGAGGTGGTTTTGGACCTATTCTAGGCCATTTTTAGCTGCTGGTTTTTTGCTACAGCAGTGTGTAGTGCGATCGCGTAAAATTTGCCGCGATTGTAATGAGTAAAATGGGTAAACATTTCCACTGAATCGCGATTGTGGAAGGCCTTTCGCGATCTCGTAGAGCAAACATCCTACTGTCACTGACCCGACTTTGGAAGCTTATATCTTGGAATCTATAAGAAATTTAGAGATGATCCAAAAGTGGAAATTGTAGCCCTTGATGTCTATTTCAGAAAATCAAACCATTTGTCATTTGGAATTTTGTACAAAAAGTTATGATCAATACACTACATGTTGTCGGAGAAGAATTTGGGAAGAGTAATAGAAGTTTGTGCATCGACATCATATTGATCCTAAAACCCTCAATTTAACCTTAAGGGTTTTCATAAATTTTCAAACTTAAAACACCAAATAAATTCTAAAAATAACAATAGATTCGGGTAATTTGACTAAAATTGAGTTAAGAACTCTTACCTCCGATGTTTTCCTTACAAATCTCCCGAAAATCGTATCTCCCCGTGCTCCAAATCGTCAAAAATTGAAAATGAGAGTCTTATTTCAGAAAATAAGTTCTGCTGCCCATTCATTTACTCTAAGCGATCGAGGACCGATTCCCGCGATCGAGAAAAACAAAACAAGCTGGCCTTCACGATCGTACAAAGGCCCACGCAAACGCGAACCAATGCTCCCTCAAACCTACGTGATTGCAACCCTCTTCATGCGACCGCGAAGAACAAACGCGTGACCCAAACTTCTGCTCCTAATTCCTCTTCGCGAACACGGCATGTCTCATGTGTTCGTTATGCACTGGTGTCCAAAGCTTTGAGATCGCGTTCCTCTCCACGGAACCGCATAGTACAAAACCTCCACTGCCTAATTAGGCCTACGCGATCGCAGACATTCTCACGCAATCGCGTAAAAGGAAACGAGATCAGTGTCTAGAAAATCTGCAGCTATAACACCAAGTCTGAAATTGATTCGTTAACCATCCGAAACTCACCCGAGGCCCCAGGGACTTCAACTAAATACACCAACAAGTCCTAAAATATCATACGAACTTAGTCGAGGCCTCAAATCACATGAAACAATGTTAAAACCACAAATCGCACCCAATTTAAGCCTAATGAAAACTAACGAATTCCAACTTCTACATTCGATGCTAAAACCTATCAAATCAATTTTGATTGAGTTCAAATTTTGCACACACGTCATAAATGACACAGTGGACCTATGAAAATTCCCAGAAATGGATTCCGATCCCGATATCAATAAAGTCAACTCCCAATTAAACTTCTAAATCTTCCATTTCCTAATTTGTCATTTCAAGCCAAATTAACTACGGAATTCCTAATAAATTATCCGGACACACTCCTAAGTTTAAAATCAAAATACTGAGCTATTTGAATCATCAAAACTCTATTCTGGAGTCGTTTACACGTAAGTCAACATTCGGCCCACCTTTTCAACTTAAGTTTTCATCCTTGAGACTAAGTGTATTAATTAATTCTGAAACCTCAGTGGACCCGAACCAACTACCTCAAAAATTCAAATAACAACTGTAAAGCAGAAAATGAACAGTAAGTGGGAAATAGGGGATGTAATATTCAGAATGATCGGCTGGGTCGTTACAATATCACAAGTTTATATGAAGTAATTATATATACGTGTAGGGATGCAAAAATTTGAAAAAGGAAAAAAAGAAAAAGAAAGAAAATATATGAATACTATATTAGTAAGCTTCATCACTACAATATCACAAGTCAAAAAGTAAAATGCTTTATAGTAAAAAGTGGGACAATGCTTTAAATTTCCATATCTAGATGGAACAAAATCAGCTCTCGATTCAAATGGAGTAAAATCCATTTCCATCTCTATTATGCTCTGTTCACGTCTTTTTTTATAACCTGTCGCAAAAAAATAAAATATTCCCACAAAAGAAATGGAGCAGCATAGTGAAGAGGCTGATATTTTGTATGTCGATGCCACACAAGAGGGGAGGGGATGATTTGTGTGGTGTCCAATTTTTGCATGCACTGATTATAGAAGGATCTAGTTCTTCTAAGTGTTCCTTAACCTACTTTTGCTGAAATAGTAAATGCGGAAATTAAAGAACACAAGTATTTTTACGTGGAAAACACCCGATTCAAAAGGTGAAAGAACCACGATCTACTACTCAATAGGATTTTTCCCAACACTTCACTAAATCACTGAGCCAAACCAGCATTTACAGAACTCTTTGTAAACCTAAGGATTAACTCTAATCCCGTTTTGGCAACCAACTTCTAACTGTTGCGACAACTTCAAGTTAACTTTAACTTGAATACTCAAAGTACCTAGTACAATTGCTTCTATATAATAAAGCTTAAAGGTACATTNCGCGGAAATTAAGGAACACAAGTATTTTTACGTGGAAAACACCCGATTCAAAAGGTGAAAGAACCATGATCTACTACTCAATAGGATTTTCCCCAACACTTCACTAAATCACTGAGCCAAACCAGCATTTACAGAACTCTTTGTAAACCTAAGGATTAACTCTAATCCCGTTTTGGCAACCAACCTCTAACTGTTGCGACAACTTCAAGTTAACTTTAACTTGAATACTCAAAGTACCTAGTACAATTGCTTCTAGATAATAAAGCTTAAAGGTACAATTTCAAACCACCTACTATAATGAAACTATAATTAAAGAAAGACATTTGGAACTGGTTCTTCTATTTGGTTCATGTAGCTTCAGGTTCGCACACTTAAATCACTCAAGAATTTCTTGTAAAATGCCTTGCTATTTTGCTCTCAACTCACGATTAACTTCAGCTTTTGTGCATGCCTGTGGAATGAAAACATCCTGCAATATATAGAGTTAGTAGATTATGAAATTTCGAGGTCGAGGCAAAATTACTTTACCACTCGCCCTCCAAAAGATAATCACCAAGAAAGCTACAGCCGGACGAGAAAGAAATCCATATCCCTCCGTATCTAGTTCATATGCTCCATCACGGGAAGCATCAGAGGGCGACTTAGTTCTAGAGTAGCCGGTGGTCCAATCATAGCCATAGGGAAGGTATCAACTCAGGGACGATCCTTCCTCCTCACATAGCACCTCCGAGGGTTTGGAGAGTGCAAGTTAGGCCTTAGACCCCTCCTCTAAACTACACCCTAAGGCACCTACTGTTGATGATATTCCAGATGATGGCCGAGAGGGAGGCACCACAGTTGCCGGCCTTGAGAGGTCGAAGAAGAAAGAGGTCTGGGAGGACTTGTTCGTCAGTCTAGCTGCTTTCACTAGCTTCCGTGGGTGGTGGCCGGTGAGATCACTCACTTTTGAGCGACAGTTCCAACTTAAAGATCTTGACAAGTATAATCATGCAATATTGAGACAATTTCGAGTGCGGAAGGGGTGGATGTGGTTCACCCAGATTGTTGTGGATTCCAAGGTGTATTTGGTTCGAGAGTTCTAGCCAATGTGGTGCACATAAAGAAAGGGACAAAAGTGACAAAAGTAAGGAATCTGAAAGTGAGATTTGACCAGCACACACTAAACTCCTATTTGGGGTTTTAGGATGTGAAGCCTACATAGTACTTGGAGATGCTAGCGATGGGTGATGCAGCTCGCCCATGGCTAGCTGAGATTTTTGCAGCCCCGGGGCCACCACCACCATGGATCATAGCAGGGGTGCCTATTCAATGAAACACCTTCAGCTACAAGGCGAAGGGATGGAAGACCTTTGTATGAAGCAAACTAGATCCGTGCTAGAATGAAACCAAACTACCTATTCCACGGGTAGTTCTAGTCGCCTCCATTATGGCCGGGTACCCGATCAATGTAGGTGTTGTGATGTCGGTCAACATGTCAGTGGTTGCCAGCAAAGCTGATACCTCCTACCTGTATCCGTACACCATCACTGAGTACCTTATGGATGCATGGGTAGAGCCTAGATATTTTGACATGAAGGTTCCAGCGAAGAAGCCTTTCTCTTGGTATTCTCTGATGGATGCACACAACCCGAAGAGAAAGGGTCTGCCGACTACTACCGTAGGCCAGTCAGAGTCGCCATGCTATCGTGCCCTCTTTTTCCTCGTGAAATCGGGTTTCGACATTTATGAGACAACTCCCTTCCTTTTGGGATGGGTTATGGGATTTGAAGAGTCGCCGCCTAATAGATTAAGGTGCGTTAGGACACCTAGAACAGTTAACTCATGAAACTAGTTTGCATCACCAGAGATCGGGTAAGGGCTCAAAATTGCCTTGAGGGGAAGGTGTTAGGCACCCTCGAGGTCCCCAACGATGGGTCCCGGCCGAACTTAATTAAGTGAATTAGTCTCAAAGGGAAATAAAGCAATTTAGACAACTATTATTTTAAAACAGGAATTAAAGGGGTCCTAAGTTTTTTAGCCTATAATATCATTTCCATACAATACTTGGTAACTTTCCCCAAGTTGGGGTACTACACATTATATTAACGCACGGGTGATCATCTCCTTTATTACCTAATTAATATCTTTCAGTTATTACCTAAGAGTTCTAGTAGCTTCTAACTCGTTCCGTATGCGTGCACTTTCCGTCCCTTACCTATGGTCCTGGAGGTATTTAGGACCTCTATTTAGGGTGGTTCAAGACTGACGTATGTTGCTTAAAATGAGGAAAATCTAGGCGACAAACAAAATTCAGATAGGACTATCATATAAGGGGGGAAAATAAGGCTCATATTTAACCTCCACAAGTAGACAACAAATGCACGCAATTAAATCAGACAACTTTATTAATTTAGGATCCTATAGGCAGGATATCTAGATGAGCATAAACAGAATGTAAGAAGGCAGTTTATTCAAACGAGCATTGGGACCTACTAGCTTTCCTACTGATTTGATTAAGCTTTGGATCTTGGCATTTTCAAGCAGCAAGATGTCACAATTGTTAGGCCCAGAATTCTTAATAACCCTACAAGTTTGCCTAAGTGATTAACGGAGCAGAATCCTATAGGCATGGAATCTACAACTGTTAATTATAGACTTATAACATGGTTTCTAAGCGAGTTACTGATTTTAACTCGTAAAAATAGGTTTTATCTTTTTTTTAAGACCCTATAGGCGTGCTTTCTAATTTTGTGGAATTAATTATCTCCTATAGACATGATTTCTAAGTGTTGAAATTGTTTACAAGCATGATTCTAAGTTTACAGACTGATTTACCCTATAGGCATGATATCTATTAGTTTAAATCCTATAGACATGATTTCTAGGTTTTGAAACTGATTCCTTGTATTCCTATAGACATGGTATCTAAATTGGAAAAAACTGGTTTTGATATCTCCTATAGGCATGATATCTATTAATCACATGTGGGAAGAAGTTTAAACAAGTTGCCAGGAAAGTTTATTAATTTACACAAATAAGATCTTATACGCATGATCACAAATGCACGTTAAGATTGAAAATATGCATAGATTCTATGAACATGGATTTCTAATGCAGAATTAATACAAGACCTATAGGCAGGGTCTCTAGTATGCAAAAAAATGGAAAATGCAGAGTCACACATAGTAAAAAGAACCCTATAGTCAGGATCTCTAAATGAGTAGTAGCATTCACCTAATCAATATAATAGACCTATAGGCAGGATTTCTACCCGAGTTTTTTTAAAAAAATATAAAACCCCGCCCCCCAGCTTTTACTAATAAACCCCAGATCTATTTATTACATAAATTATTACATTATTACAGCCCATACTGAATAAATTACATAGCAACATTCATTACACTATAGGGATCCTTGGCAGGCCCAATATAAACCTGGGAACCAGGCCTTCAAGCAAAGCAGATCTGAAGCATAATGGTGGTCCATCCATGATACACAAAATTTGGCTTCTGGTGTGTCAAATTTCCCAAGGGCCTTAGGGACCCCGGGCAATGCTCACACCAGAACCTTACTCAGAACAACAATTTGTAAAAGATTGGAAGACCAACCCCAATGTGTCGGAGCTCGGAGGAGTCTCAAGGACCCTAGGTAGTGCTCACACTAGGGGTGGTAGGACCCTAGATAACTAAGAGTAGAAGTTTGAAAACAGTACATAAATGGTAGGGGACAATTTTGGAAAAAACAGTTTAATTTCAGGAGTAAAAAGATTCAAACTACAGTACTGCAAATAGAACTCCACCTAGAACAAACAGATGCCATATTCAGCACATGGCTCAAGCAGGTTGGTATTTGTTCAGACTAAATACTCATACCAGTATTTAAAGTAATTACAAAAGAGCAAGGATACTTGAACTAACAGACAGAATTTGTCACATATTACATGCTTTGGAGAACAGGGAACATACAACTGATTATACAAGGTTTCACGTTATTAGAGATAACCTAGTTAGCATTATCACTAAGTGAAATCATGTGAGCATATAGCAAACAGAAACATGCTGAGGCTTTGAAATAAACTAACAAAATAAGCACATAGAACAGAAATAGGATGACAAGAGTTAAAGCATACCAGTTGAGAAGAAAGAAAATAGGAATGTAACAGCAAATTGAATCCAGAGAGTCTAGCCTTGACTTTTAGCCGGCCAAATAGTGCAACAAATCAGAATAACAGAAAGAGAGAACTTAAGTGTTTTGAGAGAACAAAAAGCTTAAGAGTTTCAGTGAGGAGGTTTTAAAACGTGTGTGTGAGTCTGAGTGACAGTGTAAGTCTCTTAGTCACTAGGTAGGTGTTTTTGAAATCAGAACAATGAAAGGCTTGTATGGCATACAATAGAGTAAAACCAAATAAGGTATGAAATTAATTACGCACAAATAAGGTGTGAAAAATCAATTAATCAATCAATTAAGGTTAACACAAATCAATTAATAGGACAGAATCACGTAAATATCACTTAAATCTAGGAAAATCCCCCACGGAATCAATCAGAAGACAAGTTTAAGGTTAAAGAAGGTAAGTAGTAAGTCCAAAAATCAATTATAAATCGGCAAAGCACAGAAATCAGGCCAGTAAGGGAAATAAGGAAACTATCACCAATTATTAATCACACATAAGGAAAGAACATGTAAAGATCCAATAAGGAAATATCGGTATTAAAGGAAAGCACAATTTCAAACCCTAATCTGGCAAGTAAACCAATTAATCACTTATTGACAGAGCTAAGGTAAACAGGCAAAATATTATAACAAATAGTCGAATAATTGAAACCCTAAGGCATATCAACGACATAGAGATGAGACTCGAGTAAAAATCAGTCAAAACAGTAAAGAAGAAAACTAGAGTTGAAACAATTAAACGTTTAAGCATTTTTTTTGCAGAAACCTTATTAGAAATCAAAACCCTAGCTCTTAAGGTAAAATAAAATCGGTTAACAATAATAGTAAAAATAGAAAATCATAAGGGAAAAATACCAAACAAACTTAAAACTGCTTCAGATCTAAAGAGATCTAAACGGATTTAACTAGAAATAGCTAGGTTCATGAAAATAAACAAAAGTAAATCAAATCTGGTTTGAACTAGAGATTTGAAACCATAAAAACACGAAAGTAGACATCAAAATGAATATAGACGGATTAGCCGAGGAAGGAGAGATTTTTTAACCAAATCTAGTTCGAATCTCTTGAGATTATCCTCAAGTAACATGAAATCAAACAACCAGTAGAGAGATGAGATCGGATAAGGCATGGAATCGAAGAAAAACCTCATGAATCAAGGGGGATATCAGTGATGGTGGGCTAGGGTTAGAAGGGGGGTGAGAGAGAAGAGAGAAGAGAAGGGTTAAAGGACAGCGGGTTGGGTGGAATGAGGGTAGGGTTAAGAGGGTTGGTGTAATTAAAAAAGGAAAGAGGGTCTTGGACCGTTGATCTTCTGAGATCAACGGCCATGATTAGTTTTAGGATGGGGCGGGTTATTGGATCAGAGTTATTTGGTTTGGGTATTTGGGTTTGTGTATTAGGTTATGGGTTAGTATAGTTGGGCTAGTTAGGGTATTGCGAAAATTTTTTAATAAAAATGGCTATGTTTTAAATACACAAATAAACTAATAAAATAATTTATAAAAATTATTAATAGACGATAAAAATGTCATTTGTATATGAAAATAATTTAAGATAATCATTTAACATTATAAAAACATAAAAAGTCACATTTCTGCGTAAATAATGTAATTATACATATATGTGCTATTATTGCAAAATTATTGCAATTATAGCCTAAAGATGTAAATATAATTATGCATAAAATGATTAAAGATTAATATAAATATAAATGATAAAAATTAAGTAATAAAATTATTATGAAACCATTTTTGATGCAATTAGTAAATATATAGATAATAAAATGTTGTAATAAATTAATTAAAAATCCTTTAAAATTACAAAAAATCATGAAAAAATACTGGTTGATGCACATGCACTATTTTGAAGGTATATATGTATTTTTGAGATATATATGAAAATTTGGGTATCAACACCATCGGTGGTGGCTGCAGAGTCAGCAGATATGCCTTCCATTTCATAACTCCTTCCACTTCTCCCAGGGTCGTTGCCTATACGACCCAAATACTTTTTTTGTTTGATCAAATGATTGATTTAGATTTGAAATTCCTTCAGCTGAGCCTTCTGCTAGTGCAGCTTCCATGCGTCCACCTTAAAGCTCAGTGTCGTCCATCTCGGATTTGAAGTTGTTTTTATGCCCTCTACTCCACTTTCTCCAATGCAAGTCTCCCAGACACTAGCGAGCCTCAACAACTAGATGCAGATAGCTACTGCAAAGCTTTCCGACATATCCATCCATGTTGCAGTGCAGTCATCTATTCCGGCACCACATATTCCTCCCACAGTTGAAGAAACTTTGAAGAAGATCCTGGAAAATCATAACACTATTAATGGCACTCTGGTACAACATGGGTCTGTGATTGAAGAGTTGGCCAAGGAAGTGAATAAGATGCATAAGTCATAGGCCTCAAAGAAGTCAATGGATATGCTCCGGAGACAGGTCACCAAGTTAGCAGCAGCCGGAGATATTTCATTTGATATGCTCATTGACCCGCACCACCCAGGCCCATATCCTACATCACCTACAACACCAGTTGGCCAGTTTGTTAAGCCAAACATTGCTGCTGAAACTACCAAGGCAGTACGTCAGATGTTCACCAACCCAGCCACTCCCGAACTTCAGGATGATGAGATCCAATTGGATGAGGTTGAGGTCGGTGCCATTGATGGGGAAACAGAGATGGCCACAGAGCCATATGGAGTTCTCTTCACTCTAACCCTTCCTTTACTATTATTTTGTTAAGCATTGGGAAATATGCTTATTTTTATTGGGAGGGAGGGATGTGATCTCTCCCAAACTCACACCACAAATATAGGTTGTGAGGCGGTCGAAGCAATAATAAAAATCCAACGCAAGTCAGGATCGAATCCACAGGGAGTTAGATTTTGGATTAGGTATACACCTAGTGTGAATGTATGATGTGCCCTAAATTACACTTCTACATTGACAATTGTTGTTTCTACTTCTAATTTTTACTCTATTGATTGCAATAGTAAAACTAAGAGACAATATTTTTGGTTTTGGTTGTTTTTCAAATTATGAATGATCTAGGGCTGCAACTTCCGCCTAGTTGGTTACCTAACGGATTTAGAGCTTTAGGGCATGTTTGGTTGATCGGGATACAATATAGCAATTACACGCAATTACTCACTCTATACCTCTTGGTAGTTTGAGTGATTTTGCCCGATTTGGATTTCTCAAGTCCAAATGGGTATTTCACAAAGCAAGTGATAAATTCTCTAGTCAGGTCTTACTATCTCTATATTCGATCCTTTAATTGAGACTATCAATTTCTTGAGTTCACCCTAATTCCTAGTTAGCCACGTTTTCCTAGACTTAGTCTCTCTTTCACAAGTGTAGACTAGGTCAATTAGGCATGAAACAATATTTGCAGCCATTAATTCTAAAATTCAAGCAAGAACTAGGCTAATGCCATACACCCAATCATAAATAAGCCCTAAATCAATTACCCATTAAGTACCCATACTAGGGTTGTGTCACAACCCTAGTTAAGGGATTAGCTACTCATGGAAAATGAAGAAATTAAAGAAGAAACTAAGATATAATGCATAATAATTGATCAAGGAGAGAAACTCTATTGTTTTAAAAGCTAATCTAGTACAATGTTACCCAATACAGTAAATAAGAACGGCTCAGGTGCTCCCAACTTACACAACTTAACCTAAAGATGACAAAAAGTTCTATTTATACTAAGCTAAAAATATCTGATAAAAATGCCCATGCGGAGGTTGTTAGTCCGCACAATTCTGTGTGCAGTCCGCATGTTGAGATTGACTGGTCAATTGGTCTTTCTACGGTCGCATAAAACTGGGTGCGGCTGCACTTCATCTAATTATGCAGGCAACACATTTTTGAGTGTGGCCTCACAATTGAACTTGGACTGGAGCTGGCCTTCATTATGCGGACCGTACATTTATGAGTACGACCGTACTTTAACCTCCTGCGGCCGCACAATAATAGTGCGGTCCTCACATCTTCAATCTTCAATAAACATGGCTATCTGATTCTGGTTTTTTGCGGGCTGCACAATTATGAGTTGGGTCGCACTTGGCATCCTGCGGTCGCACAATAATAGTGCGGTCCGCACATCTTCAATCTCCAAAATGCATATTCTTTGAAGCTTGTTTTTGTGGCCGTACAATAATTGTGCGGTCCGCAGTGTGTGAGGAAATATCATCAGTGCTCCTTCAGAGTTTGCGGCCGCACACAATATTTTGCGGTCCACACTGTGCCTTTTTTTCCTTGTTTTGTTCCTTGTCAAATTTTTTTCCTTTTTAAGTAGTTTTTCACTTCTTTAGCTTATTTCCAAATATTCCTGCATGAATTCACATTTCATTAATTCTCGGGAATACCTTTAAGAATTTTTGGGCCAACACACAAGTAAACCAGAGCAAATAAGCAGTCAAAATCCCTACTTATCAACTCCCCCAAACTTAAGCTTTTGGTTGTCCTCAATAAATTAAGGCAATTCCCACCTCCACTAGAAAAGGGTTATTTCAGCTATTCTAAGTTGACTCAAATACAAATCAATTGGGACCAAAAATTACCCACACACTCATGAATCATTAACAAGCCTATGATTTGAATGTTGAAGCACAAATGGCTCTAATGCGACACTTGAGCATCAAAGGTTGACTTTGTTCATCAAGGAAGCTCGCACTTTAATGCAAGTCATTGTGGATCACAAACTCCTCCTCTTATACTCTTCTGGAAGCTCATCTCACTCACGAATGAAGAATTCAAAACAATGACTTGAGAAAGACTCGCTCATCACTCTCAAAAGAATGTCATAAACCCGACTCTAAGTACCATATGTTTTTCCCTCATGTGGATCACCACTAATGTGATATTTCTCGATCTGAAATCACCTAGGGTTTTTTCGGCATGTAATGAAGACCTTTGGACTAATGAGGGAAATATTAGATCGGTTCATCTTTTGTTTAGCACTTCATATTCTCTTGTTGGCTCTTACTTTGCCGACTCATTGAGTCATTTTCTTTTCCATTAAGGGGATTATAGTGACTTGACATCACTCTTTCTAATGCCATGTTATTTACAATCTCCTTCTTTTCTTTCTCCATGCTTTGATTTTTGGCTTTGTTTTGCATCTTTTCAACCCTTTCACATTATTCACTTTCTTTTTGTGTTTTTCATTATTCTTCCTTTATTTTTCTTTGCCTTTCCTCTTCTTCATTTAATTTCTCTTTTTGTTCCTTAAAACCATCTTTAAAATCCTCGTCTCTCCCCCAAACTTATGTTTTAGAAATTTGAATCACAAGAGTGCTAAAGAAAAGTTGGGTGCCAAGAGAGAGTCACTATAAAATGGTTAAAGGCTTGTAATGTTGTTATCGAATAAAAAGGCTTTAGGCTCAAAAGGGTTTACTAAGGATGATATCATTGATGGGCCATGGAAGGTTTCAAAACGTGCCAATGAGAGCCTACAATCACTTCTCAAGCCAAGCTAACTTAGAATTTTGCCTAGAAACACATTCGGGGCAAGTTCTACACCATTCGCACGGGTACTTGGACTTGTAAAAAAATCCCTCACCTCTCACACAATCGGATTGTTAAAGAGAATAGAGTCGAGGGCCCACAGAAACTACCTTCATGATTGAAAATCACTAATGGTTCAACCAAAACCACCCGATGATTGCCTAAGCCAACACAAGAGTCACAAGGTCACTAACTACAGCTATTTCTTTACAAAATTTTGTTTTTAACCATAAGCGCGTAGTTAAGTGTGTTGGTACCAAGTGAAGCATGCTCGACCTTACTTATTCATTAACACTACTTGTTTCTACCTAAACATCAAAAACAAAAACTGACTCGATCCCTTAAGAAGGTTGTCACGCCATCCATCGTTGGGAAGAGCCACCCGGTTCATACAAGAACCACCTTTGGAAAGAACCATGGAATTAATAAAACCAAAGGCTTATTTTACTAAAACATAAAAAGAAGCTAACAAATCAAAAAGAAGCTAATAAATTAACTAAGAAGCTATACTATTAAGAAAGCAAAACGAAGAAGCTATGGAATAAATTGCTGAAAGTAAGGCAAATAAATATATACAAGAGGGATGAATATATACATAATGAGGAAAAAATAAAGGTAAAAGAAAAAGAAAAAATAGTATTAAAGTTATTATAGGCTCAAATGTAATCAAAATATTATCACAGTTATCCAAAATACCAAAATAGACCACCCCCAGAAAAAGAACATGCATTGTCCTCAATGCTTAGAAAAATCAAAACAAAAGAGGGGAGAGAGTAAAGAAAACTCCCTATGTGGTCTCAGGGTGACTGGCAGCATCATCACCCTCAATCTCCTCTAACTAAATTTCATCATCACCAGGATGAGGGATAACATGGTTAGTGAGCATCTGAAGCATCTTGTCAGCAGTGGGGGCAGTGAGATCTGGCTCGTGCTGATGATGCCTCTAGGTCAGCTAGTACTGATGGACCTGTCTCCATCAGTAGGTCAAAGGGAAGATCACCTTCTGCTACTAACTTCGTCACCTTCTTTTTCAAACTCTCCACTGCTTTCTTCGAAGACTGGGATTTTCTCATCTTTTTCACTTGCTTGGCCAACTCCTCAATAGCACCCCCATGAGCTATTAGTGTGTCCATGATAGTCTTCTAGTTGTCCAGAATCTTCGTTAATGTATCCTCTACTGACGGAGGGACCTGTGGCACTACTGGAGTAGAGGACTGCGCTGCAACAATACAGGATATGCCAGACATTTGTTTTCATCCAGTTGTTGAGCTCGCCAGAGTCTGGGTGACTTACAACGCAGTGAGAGGATAGGTGGATGAGGATGGAACTGGAACTGAACCTGATGGCCTGGAAGATGAAGGTGGTGGCCTGGCGGCTATCCCGGTGGAAGGTTCGGCTGCTGTGGAAGGTATGGGAGTTGTAGATGGCTCAGCGACAGCCTCTGAACCTACCACCGATGGCTCGTCAGACTGACCAACAGTAGTGATGTCCTTACCCTTCAACTTTGGGTTGTCTACACCCTGCATGTGATACCATGAAAAAAGCTTCTTAGCTTTTACCTTTGTATCATATGGCATTGGCTCCACCTTGGCATCATTGAAGTACTCTGTGAGGGTGTATGGATAGGGGTAGGACTTTTCACTTTTTCGGACTGCCAATGTGATGTTGGTAGACATGATGGCACCCATATTGATCGGATACCCCACCATAATCGAAGCCACCAGAACTGCTCGGGGAAGAGGGAGGTTATTTTCATTCAGACTCGGGTCAATCCGGCTACACACAAAGGTTTCCACCCTTTAGCTTCAAAGTAAGGGTAGCCCGGATGATAGGAACTCCAGTTGTAATCCATGTTAGTGGTGGTCCCCGAGCAGCCAAAATCTCAGCTAGCCAAGGCGAGCTACTTCACCCATAGCCAACTTTTCAAGGTACTAGACTACCTCCCCTTCTTCAAATCCCACATAGGTTCTCAAAGAGCAAGCATCGCAGTGGACTTTCAGATTTCTCACTTTTGTCACTTTTGTCCCCTTCTTGATGTGAGCCACGTTGGCATAAAACTCGCTTACCAAGTGATAATTTGCATCTAAGACCGGGTGAGTGAACCAATTCCAACCCTTGCGCTCCTAGAACTGTCTAAGGACTTTTGGATTATGAATATCCAAATCCTTCATCAAGAATTATCGCTTAAGTTTGAGCGACCTCATTGGCCACAACTCCCGGAATCTGTTAAATGTTGTCAAGCTGACGAATCTATCTTCCCAAATTTCTTTCTTCTTTGATCTCTCAAGGCCATCCACTTGAATGTACCCCCTCTACCATCATCCGAGACATCTTCATCTTCGATATCAATAGTTACTGGTGCCGGGGTAGGTAAAGAGGATGGCTTGGAACCCTGGCTTCCTGCATCAGAACTCTCACAAGAGCAGGATGTAGGTTCATTGCGCAATTGATAGCGCCCAGTGGGTTGAGGTTGTTGGGATTGGGCCTCAAGCTGGACCTCCATAGAATGACCCTCGGAGGCTTCCCCGGATGGGACATATGAACTGGATTCTGAGGGCTCTATGGCCCTTCCTCTACCGGTGGTCGGCTTTTTAGTAATTGGCTTGGACTACACTCCCAGAGAGTGAGTGCCATTTCCCTTGACTCAGGAGGATTCACCTCTCCACTTTGATATACCTCTACCACGTGATCTAACCATTATCTGCTATACAAGTTACATATGTTAGTTAAGTTCAAAACAATTAAAATAGTTGCAAACCAATTGTAGTCAATCAGTCATCACTGAGACAGCGCGGACCGCACAATTTTGTGTGCGGCCACAGACTCTCTAGTGCGGATCGCACAATTCTGAAGTGCGGCTTCAAATCCTGGAGTGCGGCCGCACAAGATCAAATGCAGACTGCATAATTTTGAGTGCGGACGCACAATTCCAAACTTGAGTTTTCTGATTCTCTGAAGTTTAAGAGTGCGGCCGCACACATTTTATGCGGCCGCACAATTTTTCTGCGGACCGCCAAATTTTGAGTGCGGTCCACACAATTTAATAACAGCAATTACCCTCTTTCCCAGTTATGCGGACTACACAAAAATGGCTGCACAATTCAAACAATGATGACACTAAATTAGGGTTCTAGAAACTTTTCACAAATCCAACATGGTATGCACAAATTGACAAGTTTAGTGGTCTACCCTGTCCCTAATGAACATATATGAAGCTAACCAAATTATTTTGAAGCACATATTAAGAACATTTGACATTTTTAGTCCTAAAAATAACTAAACTAATCAAAGAAAACAAAAACAAAAATTGAGAAAAATGAACAAAACTCTACATGAACTGAATATACCAGTAATGAAAGATGCAGGTGGGAATCTAACTTGATGAATTGTGTATGATTTTTGAACTATTTTTGGGATGCACAGTGTTTTCAAGGGTTTGGGAGTTCAGAGAGTGTTAAGTGTGATAGTGGTGAAAAGCTCTATTTATACTTTGACTCAGTCGGTCAAACACTTACCTTAGTGCGGCCACATAATTTTGAGTGCGGTCCGCACTCTTTACTTGTATATGAATTGAGCTCTGCGGTCCGCACAAAAAAGAGTGAGGCCGCATATCCTTGTGCGGTCCGCATAATATTGTGTCTGGCCGCATTTTGGCCCTTTTTCTGCAAATTCCAACTTCAGAGAGTTGATGATTTTAGATCTCCAGTTGTGCGACCACACAATGAATTGTGTGGCCGAAGACCCTTCTCTGCGGTTGCAAATATATTTTTGTGGTCCACACAATTTTGATGTTGTCCGCATAAGTTCAACACTTGGCTAATTTTTCCAGATTGTCCCTGCAATACACACCCATTCCTGTAATTCACTTCATAACCAATTAGCTCAATACATATCCTATCTAAAAAGAAGAAAAATGAAAAAAATGAAAAGAAACATGGGTTGCCTCCTAAGAAGCGCCCAATTTAACGTCGCGACACGATGCAGGTTACCATCAATCACTTGAAATAAAGCAATGCCATAACATGGCCATCATCAACCTTGCCAGGATAATGTTTTACCCGATGGCCATTGACTCTAAACACTTCATCATTTTTGTTCTTCAAGTCTAATGCACCAAAGGGTATCACATGCACAAATTCACATGCGCCACTCCACTTGGATTTCAACTTCCCCGGAAACATCTGCAACCGGGAATTGAACAATAGCACAAGATCGCCTTCTTTGAACTCTTTATTTCAGATATACTTGTCATAGAGGTACTTCATCTTGTCCTTGTACAAGGACGAACTTGAATATGCATGGAATCGGAATTCATCAAGCTCATACAATTGTGCCACCCTTAAGTTGGCGGAGACATCCCACTCAAGATTAAGCTTCTTCAATGCCCACATAGCCTTGTGCTCAAGTTCCACCGGTAGGTGAAAAGATTTCTGGAACACTAACTAATACGGATACATACCAATTGGTGTTTTGTAAGCCGACTTATAAGCCCAAAGAGCATCATCAAGTTTCTTTGATCAATCCGTCCGGTTGGCATTCACGGTCTTTGACAAAATGCTCTTGATCTCCCGGTTGTAGACTTCAACTTGTCCACTTGCTTGAGGATGATAGGGGGTTGACACTTTGTTAGTGACACCATACTTTGTGAAGATGTTCTTTTTCAAAAATACCACCACACTCCGAGCTTCATTGTTGGGCAAAGCCACGGCTTCTACTCATTTTGACACATGATCCACAGCTACCAATATGTATGTGTTCCCCCAAGAGATCACGAACGGACCCATGAAATTAATTCCCCACACATCAAAAATGTCAATCTCCAAGATGGTGGTGAGAGGCATCTCATTTTTCTTAGACATCCCACCGGCCCTTTGACATTCATCACAACGCTTGACAAGATCACTAGCGTCCCTCTAAAGAGCAGGCATATAGAATCCACAACTCAACACCTTTGTAGCCATTCTAGCTTCACCATGATGACCACCATATGGTGAAGAGTGGAAATCCACAAGAATTCCCAATTGTTCTTCCTCTGGCACACATCGTCGAATCACACCATCGGTACAAATCCGGAAGAGATAAGGCTCATCCCAATAATAGTCATGGGAATCCCGTTTGAGCTTCTTCCTTTGGTTTAAGAGAACTCATTCGGTACAATGCCACTCACAAGATAATTGGCTAAGTGTTGGTTGATTTCCCAATGCACACGCAAGTGTACGTGGTCGACAAGTAATATAGGATTTTAAGTCCAGATATCGTACCCACAGGGACTTGTGATTAACTATCCACTAAACTAAACTCAAACANGCGTCCCCTCTCGCGTATTCTTTGACGTATTTGCATCCGTTTAGCCCCGTTTCCATTTCCAAATCACCTACACATAAAACCAACCCTATTAAGCACATACGACGTGTATTTTATCATTAAAGCTCATAAAATGCAAGGTATATAATGCTTAAAATCATGAATTCTAGCCACTCATCACTAAGTCGACGAACTATGGCACCTTGATCATAAAAATGTCTAGGAGTTGCTCGTCGGGAAATGAATCATTTATCTTAAGGACATCATTTTGCCTCCCCTCCTCCTCCAAATGAGACAAGTGGTCCGCCACTTGGTTTTCACTACCCTTGCGGTCTTGAATCTCTAGAACAATCTCTTGTAAAAGAAGAACCCATCGCATTAATCTTGCTTTAGAATCTTTCCTGCTCATCAAATATCGAAGCGCCGCAGGTCGGTGTGAACAATCACCTTTGTACTCATCAAGTACGGGCGGAACTTCTCCATAGCAAAGAGCTCTTTTTCGGTCACTGTGTAGTTGATTTGGGTATCATTCATGGTCTTACAAGCATAGTATACTAGATGGAATATTTTGTTGATGCGTTGCCCCAATACCGCTCCAACCGCCATATCATTTGCATCACAGATGAGCTCTAAAGGTAAGCTCCCATTCGGTGCAGTAATAATAATAGTAGTAGTCAACTTATACTTGAGATATTTGAATGCCTTCATACAATTTTCGTTGAAATGGAACTTGGCATCCTTCTCCAAAAGTTTGCACAAGGGGTTTACCACCTTAGAAAAATCCTTGATGAATCGGCGATAGAACCCTACATGACCCAATAATCTCCTCACTCCCTTCACGGATGTGGGGGGAGGGAGTTTGGGGAACGCTTCAATCTTGGATTTATCAACATCAACACCATGCTTTGAAATGTGTGGCCAAGGACAATGCCATCCTCGACCATGAAGTGGCATTTCTCCCAATTCAGAACCAAGTTTGTGTCCTCACATCTTGCCAATACCTTTTCCAAGTTGTCCAAGCACTCTTCAAAAGAAGTCCCCACCATGAAAAAATCATCCATGAAAACCTCAAGAAAGTCCTCCACCATATCGGTGAAGATGGCCATCATACACCATTGAAAAGTCATCGGTGCATTGCATAACCCTAATGGAATCCGCAAGAATGCGAACGTACCATAGGGACAAGTGAAAGTGATCTTATCTTGGTCCTCAGGAGCAATAAGAATCTGATATCCATCAAGGATGAAATAATAAACACGTCCGACCAACCTATCCAGCATTTGATCAAGAAATAGGAGCGGAAAATGATCTTTTTGAGTGACTTTGTTGAGCTTCCTATAGTCTGCGCACACTCTCCACCCTGTGAACAGTTCTTGTGGGGATTAATTCATTGTTGTCATTTGTTATCACATCATGCCCTCTTTCTTTGGGACACATTGCACCAAAGAGGTCCACGAGCTATCGGAAATAGGGTAAACAACCCCGACATCCGACCATTTTATGATCTTCTTCTTCACTACCTCTTGCATTGCTTCATTTAATCTTCTTTGATGTTCCACGGAGGGTTTGGCATCCTCCTCCAAAATAATCTTGTGCATGAAAAAGGCGGATCTTATACCTCAAATATCTGCCAATGTTCATCCTATAGCCTTTTTCCTCTTTTGGAGCACCGCCAAAGTAGAATCTACCTACACGTCAGTCAAGCAAGAGAAAAGAATAACATGTAGAGTGGAATAAGGGCCAAGAAACTCATACCTGAGATGTGAAGGCAAAGGATTTAACCCAAAGTGGGAGGCTCCTCGATTGAGGGCTTTGCTGGAGGAGTCTTCCAGTTCTCAAGATCTAAGGACAAATTTCGGGGTTCATAAGTATATGACCCCATTCCTTGCAATGCATTGACACATTCCACAAAGCCTTCCTTCTCATCCTCATCATGATTAAGCAACACATCTTCCAAGGTATCCTCAGCATTCATCACAACACTAGCTTCATCAACAATCACTTCGGCCACTAAGTCCACAAATGAACAAACTTCGTTGCTATTTGGTAGCCTCATCAATTTGCACACATGGAAAACCACTTTTTCATCACCCACCCAAAAAGTGAGCTCACCGGCTTCCACATCTACTAGAGCCTTCCCCATAGCTAGGAGAGGTCTACCCAAGATAATATGCACCTCACAATCAAGAATCAGAAAGTCTGCTGGAAGGATGAACTTATCAACACGAACTAACACATCATCAATAATACCCAATGGTCTCTTCATAGTCCGATCCCCATTTTCAACCTCATAGATGTGGGTCTTGGTTGCCCAATTCCCAAAGTTTTGAACATAGAGTAGGGCATCAAGTTGATACTTGCCCCCAAATCACATAGAGCTTTGGCAAAGTCGGCGCTCCCAATAGTGCAAGGGATTGTGAAAGCGCCGGGATATTCCAATTTTGGAGCCATTGAGTGCACAATAGCACTCACTTGGTGTGTCATCTTGATAGTCTCACAATTTATTGATCTTTTCTTTGTTACCAAATCCTTCATGAACTTTGCATAACCCGACATTTGTTCCAACGTCTCAACCAATGGCACATTAATAGACTAACTCTTCATCATATCAATAAACTTCTTGAATTAGTTCTCACTATTTTGCTTTGCGAATCTTTGAGGGTATGGAGGAGGAGGCCTTGACATTGGTGCTTTGGCCTTTTGTATTACCAATTTCGGTATGTCAATCACGTGCTCCCTATACGGGTTCACTTCTTCTTGTGTCTCCTCCATATTCTCATCTATATCAATCCTCACTTCTTCATTAGCTTGAACCTCATTTATTGTCATGTCATATTTTTGAATCACACATCATCATCCACAACTCTTCTTTGGTTTGAGGTAGTTGCCTCCCCACTTTTTCAACTCCGTGTGGTTACGGCTACGTCATGTCCCGTATTGTTCCCACCCTTAGGCCATAACCACTGTATCACTAGGTAATTCCCCATTAGGACGAGTGTTTAAAGCTTGAGAGATTTGGCCAAGTTGAACCTCCAAATTGCAGATTGAAGTGTTGTGGGAGGCTAATTGAGAATCAGAGCCGACATTTTTCTCCATCATTTGTTTGAACATATTTTCAATCCGTCCCATATCATTATTGGAAGAACTAGAACCTTGAGATAGATATGGAGGTGGGTTTCTTGGTTGTTGATACATCGGGGCCCTTTGAAAGCCCGACCCCTGATTCCTTAGGTTATTATTGTTCCAACCCCCTGGTTTTTGCCTCCCCAATTGCTTTGATTGTTGCTACCTCAATTGCCTTGATTATTGCCTCCCCAATTGCCTTGGTTACCTTGATTACTCCAATTGCCTTGATTGTTTTTATTTCCCCAATTTCCTTGATTGTTATTACCACCACTCCAATTGCCTTGGTAGCCTTGGTTCCAATTTTCTTGATTTCCTTATGATCGCCATTGTTGTTGGTTATGGCCTTGAGCATTGTTTCTTTGGCCTTGATAATTATTGACATACTGCACTTCTTCTTCTTGCCCATTAAATGAATCACCTTGGTCATACCCACTATCATCATGCATGAATTGTTCCGGATGGCTTTGCCCTTGTTGACCTTT
>ML392993.1:0-79644 GCA_005239525.1 Nicotiana knightiana
GTTTCACGCCCGGACTTCGCACAAAAATCGAGGTAGTTAAAATTAATCTTTTTATGGCCAATAGTTCTAGAACGGAGTCTAAATTCATAAAATGATCCCTTGGGTCATCACATTTCTCATCTAGTGACAAGCACTTAAAATACTCTAAGATGTTTTGATATTGCTTTTCGAATGTTGTCCATTCCTTCGACATCACAGATAAGAGACTAATTAGACGTTTAGGGGTCGTTTGGTAGGGTGTATAAGAATAGTGCGGAATAAGGTGTAATGCAGAGATTATTAATGCATGGTTAGTAATGCAAGCATTAGTTATGCGGATATTATTTCTTATTTACTGTTTGGTGCGGTGTATTAAAAATCATAATGCATTACAGAATTTTTAGAAAAATAGTTGCTTGCAAAAGTTCCCTCCATATTCTCTAGCTTTAAGGGACTTTAAGGATAATTTTATCTTTAACTATACTAATGCATGCATTAATAGCCTTGGTATTACTAATGTCATGGTTTTCTATGCATTACTTATACATAGGATAATACCAAGTATGATGTATAACTAATACAAGTATTAGCTATACATAGGTTGAGAAAATATACC
This sequence comes from Nicotiana knightiana, assembly GCA_005239525.1. Taxonomy (NCBI): domain Eukaryota; kingdom Viridiplantae; phylum Streptophyta; class Magnoliopsida; order Solanales; family Solanaceae; genus Nicotiana; species Nicotiana knightiana. The sequence continues at coordinate 596 of ML392993.1, forward strand.
AAACAAGGTATTAGTAATGCACAACGCTAATACTTGCATTACTTTTTCTAATACCTCCTACCAAACGACCGTTAGTGTGTGCTCCTAACAAGTCGGGACCGGCTGAACCCAGTAATTTTTGTTTAAATAGTGTATTTGGTGTTTAAAATTCATCAAATTGTACAAATATTAAAATTAAAACCTGTCACTAACACTTGAAATCGTATTCTAAAATTCAGAACCCATAAGATTAAAATCATGGTTTCGTCTCTAAATGTCACTCACAAATACTAGTATCTTACTAGTATGATAAGTAAAATTTATTATCCTATATTTTTTTGGATCGATTGTTACCATTTGTTGAATGGGTGCAAACATATTCATTTCAAATTTGATAGTTCAAGTCATTTGACTTCTTTTTTTCATGCTGACATTTGACTTCTAATAGTATTGTGTGTGATATTTATTTATTTTTCTTGTTTTTTCAAGCTTTCTCTTGTGCAGAGAGTTGACCGGAAACGATCTCTTTATATTCACTGTAAAAATAAGGTATGCATATTCACTACTCTCCCTATATTTCAGTTGTGATATTATATTGGATTTATTATTATTGTGGTGTTGTTGCTTGTCTTTTTAAGCAAAACACGATATTCCTATTTTATAATAGTTTTCTTTCTATTTTGTTTGAGTCTGGAAACAAATAATTTCATGAACTACTATTATAAGTTTTATCTATATATTCTAACTTTAACTGGTAAAAATTATACGGAGTGCTTATTTGGTCGTCTCATTTAATCTATACTCACTTTTTAAAAAAGTTTTAACTTGTACCCACTGTTTAAACAACTTCAGGCTTCTTTCTCCTCCTCCTTCGTTTTCTGAATGCTGAAGATTGAGATATTGTTATGCGTTCTAGCCTGATGATTCATATATATCTGCTTGTCCCATTATGTTCAATTTGGTATTATTCACAATAATTAACCTCTTAGATTTTTTAACTTTATAGGCACATTGATTTTTGGTTCTAATTTATCTGTAGTAACTTGTTTTCATGTCTAAATATTTTTCATTCTTTAATCTTTGAAATGAACAGCATCAATCGCTGCTAATCATGATCTATTAAATTCATTGTTATTTAGAACTTCAGCTCTAAGAATGTTGAAGTTCAACAAATATAAACAAAAACTTCAGCTCCTAGAATGCTGAAGTTCAGCAAATACAAAACAAACTTCAGTCCGGAAGTTCATCACAAACAGAACAAAGCTTCAGCTAAAACATGCTAAGTTTAGCAAATACAGAACAAAGCTTCAACTACTAGAATGCTGGTGATCAGCAATTACAAACAGAAACTTCAGCCAAAACATGTTGTTGTTTTATTAAACTGAAGTTTGTCATTTGCACGATGAACTAAGTTTGTGTGATTGCCTTTGCAAGTCAGGCCAAACTTCATGCAAAAATATCTGAAGTTTTGCTACACTTCAGGCAAAACATTCTGAAGTTCAAACCTACTCAGGTCCGTATGTCTGAAGTTACGCGAAAAGTGGGTACCCTTGTAATTGTTTTTGTAAAGCGGGTATAAGTTAAAAGATGACTCAAAAAGCGGGTATAGATGCAAATGCCCCCTTTAACTGCTTGTTCGGATGATTGTTACCTATTATATTGTATTATATTGTTACTTTAAATACGATGTTCGTTTTGATTGTTACCTAAATTTTATTGTATCGTATCATTAAATATATCGTTACGTAACGAAGAAATGCTCCACTTTATGTAACAACCGATTTAGTGTGGTCGTATCGTTACCTTGTCTTTTTTTTCTCATCTCACCTTTATTATTATTAAATAATTTAATTTATCTTTTACACTACCTTTTTCTATAATAATTTTACCCTGTATCATTATTTTTTTATAATATTACAAGTTTATTCTTCATATTGCTGGTGAGTGATATTATGAAACGACAACAAACGATAAAATATATGCAAATTTTGTATTTATCAAACAATATTGTTCAATACAATACAATATAATACGATAAATTATGAAATAATATGTAATAAGCATCCAAACAAGCCGTAAAGAGTAATACCTAATATATTAATAGTACAAAGCGAAACCAAAATGAAAATAAATTTGGTATGGTATTGATATAACATAAAAAAGAAACTGAAAATACCAAATAAATACCCTAACCCCCACGATCTTAGACTATATATAAAACCTACCCACATCACACGCCTTGATAAAAAAGCGCCACTACACACAAACTGCAAAAACCGCCTCTTTCACTTCACAGCCAGCCATGGGGAAAAGTGACGATTCAATTCAGAGAAGGAAGAATAAGAAGAGCAGAAAGAAACAAGATGATAATAAGCTCTCCGCTCGTATCTCCGGCATTATTGCTGCCAAGAAACGTCGTCTCTCCGGCAAACGCCGTATGTGCGAGGTCAATTTTTTCTCATTAGTTTAAACTTTTTCCTTTCTTTGATTATTTAATATTTTGATTTCTTTACAGCAAATATAAGGAAATGTTACTGGGTATGAAAAAAAGATTCTGAAAGTAGTGAGTCATGAGTAGTTTTTGTTTTCTTTGGGTGAAGCTGTTACAGGTTTGGACTTTAAGGAAGAAAGGGAAAGATTTAGGTTTTAGTAACTTTTAATGGAGTTTTAAGGAACTGGGTATCCTTTTATTGTATAAAAGATTGTCTTTTTTTTTTTGTTGCATTGTTTAGTTTAATTTTACATTTTATATAAACTATTTCTTCTGTTTTTTTTTTCTTGATTTATTTGGTTGGGTTGCATTATCAACTACTTGGGAATGCTATATTGACAAATGTGTATGAAAAACAGATTCTGAAAGTAGTGAGTCATGATTAGTTTTTTTTTCCGTTTGCGAAGCTCTTAAATGTGAGGGCTTTGAGGAAGATTTAGGTTTTAGTAACTTCTAGTGGAGGTTTAAGGAAGTGGGTAATCTTTTATTGTATATATAAAGATTTTTTTTAATTGTTTAGGGCCTGAGGAATGTTGGACTTTTGAGGAGAAAGAGGAAGATTTAAGTTTTAGTAACTTCTAGTGGAGTTTTAAGGAACTGGGTGTCATTTTATTGTTATGTGAAGTTTTTTTGTTGGTTGTTTAAGGCCTTAGGAATGTTCTGAATTTGGTTTACCTAAGTCTGATCAGTGGCTAAGTCAGGGGATTCGAACTTGAAAGAAGTGAAAAACATTCCCCAACAAAGGGTGTTCAGTATATTTACCACTCTTCAGATAATGTAGCTTCGCCCCTGAATTTGATTATGCTGGTGATATATCTATATGGAAGTGCATTGGTTTGATTGTTGAGTAATTATCTCTCCCACTATCTGTTTGTTCATGTTGATTCATGATCAGTAACCATCAAATTTTTGCACTTTTTTTGCTTGTGATATTGCTCAAGAGGCATATGCAAGAGATAGAATAATTGGTATTGGATAGAGTCTAGCATATGTATACTGTCTTAATTTTTTTTGCCTATGTATATTGTATACATGGTCAAAACTGAAACCAATGGGATATGTTGAACTCGTCGCGTAGGGCCATTGTGTTTGTAACTTTCTCTGATTGATTTATTGGCCTTATGGTGCTAATTTTTGTGGTGTTAATTTTGCTCTTTTTCTTACCTATCCATTGACAGGGGATGTGTTATAGTCTGCCTACACCTGAGGATCCCTTCAATGAGAGGCATGGAAAACCTGATTTTGTGAAGAACAAAAAAAAGCAGATCAATTCGAAGAAGGACAAGAACCGTGTTAACAAGAGTCAGGTCGCTCTGAAAACCCGAGCTACCGATCGTAATAACACCAAGGTGATGGCTGAAAATAAGATATCACAAAATGCTGACAAGTTAGAGGAAGAGCTCCATACAGCTGCTGCTGGGGGACGAGATGCTTTTGATAATCACATGGATGCTCCAACTAAGTTTTTAATTCTATGCTTAAAAAACATTCAAGATGGGCTTCAGCAAGATGGAACCTTCAACGACGGAGAGGACAAGCCTTTCTTTGTCCATACATGGGGAATTGAATTCTGGAAATATTTTACTCGTGGCAAAGATATAATTGGTACAAATCAAGCCCATGCTACGGTTGAGCAAATTGCTTGGGTTGCAGCAACGGCTGCTGATGCCATCTCAAGTAAGGAGAAAGAAGGGATATCAATTAGCAGCCCGTTCCTTTTATTCCTTGTTCCCTCACAAGTGAAAGCTGCTAAGGTTTGGTGCAACATTATCCAAAATTTTGTTGCTCCACTTTTTGTTATATGTTTAACATAACGTTATGAAAATAGAGCTGTATGATAAATTTGATTTCTGATGGCTGGGAAGTAGCTATTTTCTTAAGTTAGTTGGACTTTGAGAGCAAGTAATTGAGCTGAAAGTTTTGACTATTGGATTAAAGGTCCGTAGAAATCTTGGATTGGACATAATTGCTTTAGAAATCTATTACTTCTTTCTGTAAAATGATAAAGGTTCATTTCTCAGCGCAGTGTATCCTTCTCTTCCTGTGTATGTTGTCTGTGTATATATTATGTCCATACATTTGCTTTAAATTTACTTCATAAATTTTTATATAGGTATCTATATGTATCTTTCTCTGTCTTTTTATGTCTTATTCTGCCTTTTAATTGTTCCTTAGGTGCGGAAAATATGCAAGCCTTTGAAAGCTCTTGGAATACATACAGTGAGTCTGCATCCTGGTGCTTCTATAAACCACCAGATTCAGGGGTACTATTTCCTTGTTTCCCTCCTTTATCTTCCCTTCCTCTCTTTTTTTTTTTTAGTTAATATTTTGTAACTTCTCTAAATTTGAAGTTATTAGCTATTTAGCTTCTCGAGGTTGATTTATTTGTGTATTACTTGAAAGATGTAAGTGTGATTTTTTTTCCAGAACCTTAGACTTATAGCTAACTTTTCTCTGCATGGCATGTGATTTGTTCTGTCAGTAGCAAGATCTAGTCATCGTTATGGTCCATAAATAATTGCACTGATGGGCCATTAGCTTCATAGCAACAACTTCTGGTTGTGTGACTTTACATGTGGCTATGTATTTCTACTTTCTTGAACCGGTCATGTATTTATTGGCTTATGTGTTTTTTTGACCTGTGAAAGTAACTTCTCTTGGCTTTTAAATTTATCTTCCTTTTGCTGATATTGAATTGTCTCCAATTGCAATTAGTAGCAGTAGCTTACTGCTTTGTTTCCATGCATGGCCTTTTATTCCCATTTGCTTTCACACATGCTGAGTTTTATACTTGTGTACCTTCTGTTTTCTGTGTCTCCCTAAATATGATTACGCTTTTTGTTGGCAGCCTGAAGAACTGTGAGCCGGAGTTTCTTATATCCACTCCTGAAAGACTTCAAGAGCTCCTCTCATGTTGTGCCATTGATACTTCTGATGTTTCTTTCCTGGTAATATTGATTATCTTGTACTTTACTTACTTATTGAGTTTGTCTTGGATCTTTTGTCCTTCCTATCATTGCTTTCAAATGTAGATAGTAGTTGCGAAAGCTAAAAACTAGATAACTGTGCTCTCTAGTTAACGCAAGAATCTCTTTTTTCATTTCCACCAATATTTAATTTCAATTTTCTTATTGTCATTTTTCTAAGTAGTTGCAAAACTTGGTTTAGAGTGGCTACCAAATTTTCTCATTGTCTTCTCTGTAAGGGCAAAAAGAGGAGAAATGATTTATTCTCATAAAAGATAAGCGTCAAGAAAACAAAAGGAATTGCAGTAACAAGACAGAAGAAAAGCTGGGAAGTAAAAAGCATAAACTGGCACAGAACTAAAATAGAACTGATCTGGATATGAAAGCACAGTTTGAAGATGGTTTTCCCTGAAAATAGCGCTATGAGACATGGGACAAATTGAATCTCGCACCATAGACTGTCCCTTCTTTTCCTTGTTTGAGTTTTAATTACCTGCTGGTTAAAAAGGACAAAAACTGACGAGGGAGGGAGGGAGGGATAATGTGGTCAAGGAAAAGCGAAAGGTTGTAACTGTGATGGGATGGGACTGGAGGCGCGTCTTATTAACTGGAGTATTTTTGTATATTTTTGTATAACGTCTCATTAGGTGGAGTAGTATGCTCCTTGTTTTGATTTTGTGCTGAAAATGTGGAAACATCTCTATGGTGGTCCCTGGTTTACTCAAATTTCGAACTGCTTTCCAGAAAACTAGTAAAGGAAGCTAAAAGATAAGGTTACTGTACAGATATTCTGTTTTTAGTGGGAGGAGAAGATGGAAAATTTAGAAAGTTTTTCAAAACCTGCACTAACCAGATTTCTCATGAATTTAATTTTAGTGCGACATACTAAGATTTAAGGGTCTCTTTGGTCTGGTATGCCTGCCTGATTTGACCAGCTTCATTAAAGTTACACTTTCAGTTAACCCACATATTTCTTTGGTGAAAGTAATTGATATTAACCTTATCAAAGAAAAAGTATATGATATTTAATTAGTTATTCGACCATCACGTGTTTAAGTTATCAGAATCAATGTGACAATTCAAAACAAACTCGGTCTTCTTTACGAGCTTCATCTCCCCAGAGGACACCAAGGCTTATAGGCTAGTGTTACAGTTTAGTATCCACATAGTAGGTGTCGGTGTAACTCGAGATAGTTATTATCTCTGATAGAGAGATGCAGGATGTTATATATTTGGCAGTTCTGTCACTATTATCACATATTCTCCCCTTCTATTATAGCCCAGTTAGACTGGTTTTTGGACCTTATTCTTTACTCTTTTTTCCCCTCAACTAGTGGGTCTTGGCTGAAAATTTGAGTTTTCCCTTGCGTTTGAGGTTATTATTCATGATCTATGAGATAGAGATGCAAGATGTATATATGGCATTTGTATCACTAGCTTTACGTGTTCTCCCATTCGGAGATATTTCAGGTCATTGATGGACCTCTTAATGAAGCTGGTTATGTTGATGCGGTTGAAGCCATTGCAAAATCTCTTTCTGGAAAGCCACAAATACTGGCTTTCAGTGACTGCTCAGATTCTTCATCCAATTTTCTTATAAAGAAGAGTTTTGGAGAATCAATCTGTAGAATACCGCTTGATGATCCAATAAATGGTCAAAGCATGGCTTTTGATATTTGTGCTTCTAAGTTGTCTAAGGTATGTCTTTATTGGTTAAAACTTTAGCCTTACACTTCCTATTTTAGATTGGAAGAGATATTAATAGCTAAGGTGCGTCTGCATCAGTCAGTTAAGATATGTGTTTTAGCTCAACGAAAAATAACGGGGAAGTTGTTTACCTGGAAATCTTCAATGTATGTTGTTGCTTTGGTTCGTTTAACCTTGCAACTTGTCTTGTTTTGACTCTGTTTATCGTGATCTTTGTGTGCAACAAGTTCTCTACTTACGATCTCTAAATGAGAAAGAATTTGGATAGTAACTTTATAGTTTCTCTATGCCTTGTGCAACAAGTTCTTTTCTTACTATCTCTAACTTAATGAGAAAGAATTTTTATAGTAACTTCTATGCCCATCTAACTTCACAAAGGGAAAACCCGAGTTTGCTCTCTGTTGATCCCAGAACGGCTTAATTTAGTCTTAATAAATGACTTGGGATATCGATTCACTGTGAGATATATTTGAGCCTTCACGGAGGATAACTGGTGAGATGAACGTGACAAGAAAATAAGGGAAGGACAAATGCAAAAAAAAAAAAAAAAAGATGTAATCAAGGTGGACGTAGCTTGAGAGACTAGTGTAATCTATTCTAGAAACGTGCCTGGCAAATAGAACATAAAATATGCTAGAGGATCGGCGAAATAGTAGTATAGGTATTTACCAGTTTGTTGTTATTTTGTCAAATACGTGGATCTTTCATACTTTGGCGTATGTCCTCCTTTTTTTATGTTTTAACTTGTCGTTAATACATTCTGATATTTGCTTCCCTCTTCATTCCACAGTCAAATGGGGCCTGCTGTCTAGACAGTTGATGTGTCAAAACTCCATTCTTTCTTCCAAAGATTTAAATTGTCGATCCGTCAGTCAGGATTTTGAAGATCATTCAGCTTAATAGAAGGAAATTCTGTAAGCGTAAGCTTTTATATCACTGGTTCTTCTTTTCACATTCGTCTGCACATCGGCGAGAATGCAGTTGTTTCAGTTTTGTTAATGTTGTATGTGATGTGAGCTGAAGTCAATTGTAACAAGGGAGGGTGTGTTTGGGGGTTGCTTCAACTGTAGAATTGCAAGAGATGCTTAAAGTTGCCGTTACAATTTTGACATCTTTTTGCTCGAGCTTCTTTTACCACTTTACTTTGGAAAATCATATTCTTGTTCAATCTTCTAGTGTTTGGTTGAATAATAAAAGTGTGATATTTACGAGGTATTAAGTATGAAAATAATCTTTTTACAATATCTTTCTTTAATTAAGTTTTTCTAGTTTAAGGCAATTAAACAGCGTTAAAACATTTTCTGCACCAAATTTTGGACTTACCGAGTTGGCTAGCAGGAACTTTATGTTATGATGTCCCCTATGGTCCCAAGGAAAACATATATGTCATTAAGGATGGCAGGTGGGCCGGGCCTGACCCGGGACCGGACTGGGCCCGTGGCCCAGGTGGGCTTGTGGGTTAAACGGGCTGGACCATGGCGGGTCCGGTCTAGGCGGGCCTGTGACCTCATATGGGGTGGGCTTGGGGAGGATCGTGAGCCTAGGCCCATTTAGCCCGAGACCGGCAAGTGGGCCGGGGCCGGTTCAACCGGGCCCAACGACTATTTTAAAAAATATATATATATTTAAAAAGTAGTCACGATCAGAATTTTAAAATCTAGCCGTTGGCCCTTTAATTTTAGTCGTTTGGTATTTTTAAAAATAGTCATTTGGCCCCTAAACTTTGTATAATTACACTTTTTTCCTATTTTCAACTATAAATACACCCTCATTCTTTCTTTTTTACTCACAAAATCATCAATCTCTCTAATTTTCTTCTATAATTGCTTACTTTATTATTGCAATTTGTGAAGTTGGTGAATTGAAGTATTCAAGTCTTCAACATTATACAATTTTTAAGAAGTTGTTCGTCAATTCGGTAAACTCGTTCCAACTCTTAAGTTTTAATATTAAAGTTTTGTTTGTTTAATTTGTTTTCCTTATAATTAAATATGGACTTTTCTTTGAAAAAAATATTTGGTGGTAAGAGAAAAACTAAAATTGGTGAATCTAGTAGGCAAGCTACTACTACTCCCCCGGCTCCCCGACCTAGGCCTGTTACCCGTTCTCCTCTACCTGTTATTCTTGATAGTGATAACCCTTGTTTTCAATTTACCAATAGTCAATTTATACATGATCTTACACCAAGTTCACAATTAAATGATAAATATATGAATTCGCTTTATGGTATTCTAGAGGAAAATGTTGATTTAGATGAAACGCAACCGGATTTAGATGATACACCTACTAGTCATGTTGCTAACCAAACTGATAATAATCCAAATGATGCTCCGGCTGACCCTCTTGTAGTAACCCCTACTTTTAATAGGCAACCTTCTAAACGGTTCGAAACATCTCTTGTTTGCCAACTTTTTACTCAACTAAGAGATCAAAATAAGGCTAAGTGTAAAACTTGTGGCGTCTTGATGTCTCATAAACTTACTGGAGACCGTGGCGATACTGGTAGTTTGACCAGACACATAATGGAACACCCTAGTAATATACTTCAAATGAAAGCTAGGCAAGATGGGACAAGTGTAGGTACCCAGGGAATTAACACTAGTACCGGTTCAAATCTAGTTCAACCGGGAATTAACACTGTTACCGGTGGCATTTTATATTACGATCCAAATAAAGATCGTGAAGAATTGGCAAAAATGGTTACTGTTATGTGCTTACCATATAGTTTTCCCTCTAACCCTCACTTTGTCCATTATATTAGAAGAATTTATAATCTTACTTATAAAGGATGGCCTCGCACAACCGTAAAGGCTGGTATTTATAAATATAAACATGAATATGAACAATATTTGCGTTATTTATTTACTCATATTAGTAATCGTGTTTTTATTACTACTGATATTGGTAGGAATGGTAATGACTGTGATTATCTTACTGTTACTATTCATTGGATTGATGAGGACTGGATAATGCAAAAACGCATTATTGCTTATAGAATAATTACTTCAAGTCACACAGGTAAGTTTATTGCTAAGACTGTTGTAGATATTTGTAGATTTTTGCATTAGAGATAAAATAATGTCAGTTTCAGTGGATAATGCGTCAAGTAACACTAATGCTATAGGCTTTCTTACAACTACACTAAGTCCTGCATTTAGTAATATTTTTCATGTTAGATGTATTTGTCATATTTACCATTTAATCGTCGGTGATGGTTTGAAAACTTTAAATGCTGAAATTTTAAAGGTTAAATTCGCTCTTCATTGGCTTTTTTATTCAAACCGTAGAAGTAGAGTTAGAGAATATTATAAAAAATGTGATGAATTTGGCCTTAGAGAAAGAAAGGTTCCTAAACCTTGTCCGACTAGATGAAATTACTTGTATGGAAGTTTAGTTGTTTCATATGAATATAGAAACCCAATAAGTGCAACCTATAATGCTCGTGTAGATGGTGGTGGTGATGATGATGATGATGAACACCTTACAAATCAAGATTGGGCTAATGTTAAAACTCTTCTAGATTTTTTAGAACATTTTCATGTTGCTACAAATGAATTATCTGGCAATATTATGCAACTATTTCTAACGGTTTAGTTTATATTTTATCACTTGCAGAATTATTTACTCAATTTTCAGAGGTGGGATAGTTTACCAATGTGCTATTGATGATATGAAAGATAAGTTTAAAAAATATTTTTTCGCTATCCTCCCTCTTTATGGTGTTGCGGCCATGTTAAATCCTACCATGAAATTAGGAGGTCCTCACAATTGATATACTCAAATTTATAATGCTTTACCACTTTCAACTGAGGAATATGATACACTTATAGATGAAAAAACCTCAATTAAAATAAATGCTCAAATAATTTATAATGCTTATCAAATTGCATTAGATCATGCTAGACCAAATGTTCCAACTCCTACCTCGTCTAGCTCGAAGTCATCTAAAAGATCTGCAGGACTAAAATCACTTAGTTCTTGGACGGGGTTCAGGGGTTCTCAAGGTGATAATATTAGTGATAGTTCACAACTAAATGAGCTTCAAGTTTATTTGTCGCAGGGACTTGAAACAGAGAATCCCGACGGCACCTTCAATGTTTTGGAATGGTGGAAGGACAAAGAAAAATACTATCTGGTTCTTTCAAGGATGGCTCGAGATATCTTAAGTATTCAAACTTCAACAGTGGCATCAGAGAGCGCTTTCAGTCAAGCGAGACTTCAAATCGGTGATCATAGAGCGTCTATGAGGGAGAGCTTGGAAAAATCAGTACTCTTCAGAGATTGGATCCGTTCGGAAAGAAGAAATTTTGGACTTGCTGAANGGGACTTGCGGAGGATGCTACTTCGCCCGGAAGCGGTGATGAACAAGCTTCTTTTCCGCCACCACCAACGGAAATTCCTCCAAACCTTGAAGGATTTATGAAATTTGTTAGAGATAATATGTAGATTAATATGTAACTTGTATTTTGGCACATATTGATTAGTTTTTTTTTCCTTTTAATGGTGGTATTAGTACCTTGTTATGCTCATTACATTGGGGGGAGGAAGACTAAAAAAGATATTGTCATTTTTTTTGTCGTATTAATAAAAATTATAAAACATTTCCTTGAATATTTGTTTACATTTCTTTTTTGTGTTTAAACTTGAATTACAAGACATAAGTCATAATTATATAATATAATTTACAATAAACTGCCTTAGATAATATAATATAATTACATAAAATAAATTTTTTTTTTTAAAATAGCCAACGACTATATTTCAAAAACTAACCGTTTGGATTTTTTAGTGCAAGTTTGAATATCTCTTTACTATTTTTTTATTTTAAAATTTAATTACAAGATTTATGTCACAAGATTTATAAGAAATTGCCTTAGATAAAAAAAAATTTAAAAAAAATAGCCCGGATCGTTTAGGCTCGTTTGGGCCCGGCCCACTTAGCCCAGGCCCCTATGGGCTTAAGCCCACAGCGGACCGGTTCCACCCATTAGGATCGTTTGGCCCGGGACCGTTTGGCTCGGGCCCGCCTGGACCCGGACCTGTTTGGCCCGTTTGGCCCAGGCCCGACCCAGATTACACCTTATATGTCATTGTCATCATACATTTAGTGTTCTTTGCTCTTCCCAGAGGATTTATATGGTATTTTGCGAGGAAGGTGTTCGATATTAGAAAGCGCAACCTACCAATAAAAAATATAGTCAGATTTTAATTAGTTTAATCAATGATAAATTAGTTAAAAGAATATTTATAATGCAACCAAAATAAGAAAGACACACCTAACATTTAGGGATGGCAATGGAGCGGGGCGGGTGCGGCGCGAATTTGGCAAAATTCATAAAAATTTCAACCCACTCCATCCCGTATAGTTATTTTTTCAGTTTTCAACCCGCCCNACTAGTTTGACATTTTATTATTTTATAAAATGGAGAGTTTAATAGAATCACATAAACATAAAACTGAGAGTACTACGCTGATCTTCCAAGATAAATGAGTTACTATCATTTATTATTACTAATACAATATCTTGACTTATGTAATATCATTTTGGTGAGACTTATGCAAATTTGTCAATTATAAATCAAAATTGTATTCGTGCTAGTGAAGAAGAATGTGAAATTGTAATTGAAGTTATTGCTTTGTTTCAAAAAAAGATAAAATTCAAAGTTGTCCCGCATTGAACCTGCAACCCGTCCGCCCCACTTTAAAAATTTTAAAAATGATTTTAACCCGCACCAACCCCGCCCCGCCCCGCCCCACACCCGCATAAGAATAAATCCGCCCCGCACCTGCTCCGCCACTAACATTGTATAACCATAAGGGGGCTTCTATGAAGCTTTGGGGATGTCTCTGAATTATCTGGCATATATAAGTTGGAAATAAGCCTGCATTTCATTGGATCACAACCTTTTTTGTTTTAACTTTTTTTTTTTTTTTGAATTATCGCATTTCCTTCTAAAAGATACTCATTGATAAATACTAAACCTATTAACAAGGATTGTTGTGGGGTGATAAATAATTCTTGATCTTTAATTAGAGATTTAGAGTTCGAATTCTGAATATGAAATTGTCTTTGTTAAAGAGTGTTTTACTCCCTTATGCTGAATAGAAAACTAAAAAAATACCTGCCGTAATGATTAACATGTTGTTAGGAACCGTTGTTGACTTGACCCAACAAGTGGAACATGAAATAATACATCAAATTATTGGATCAAAACATGTCAAAATAGCGCAATCGGATGGTTAATATGCAACACAAAGTCAAATACACAAAATCAGATTGAAAATTTTGAATGATGTAAATAAACTAATAATTTAAGAAAATACAATAGCTTTCAACCTTTCACATTTTCTGTTTTCAAAAAACAACAAAAGAAAGAGGAGAACTTGGGTCATCTCGGACGGATTCGGTTATACCACATTATTGACTCATTTGATCTAGTTCTGGGCTTCTGGCTCAAGCAAACTTTAGACAGAGTGAATAGGGGCTTTTGCATCTATACCCGTTTTTTGGGTCACGTTTTAATTTATATTCGCTTTGCAAAAAATATTGCAAGCGTACTTACTTTTCGCATAAACTTCAGACATACGGGCCTGAAGTAGCAAAGATAATCAGACAAACTTCATCATTCTAGGCTTTCTCAAAAGCTTCAGCAGAAGTGCTGAAATTATTTAGTTCATTTGTAAAAACTTCAGCACTAAATAAGCTGAAGTTTTGTCCTGGATTAATTAGTTTTGTCATAAAGCCTTTTCAAAAACTTCAGCAGAAGATGCTAAAGTTATTTAGTTCATTTCTAAAAACTTCAGCACTAAATAAGCTGAAGTTTTGTCCTGGATTCATTAGTTTTGTCATAAAACTTTTTCAATAACTTCAGCAGAAGTGCTGAAGTTATTTATTTCATTTGTAAAAACTTCAGCACTAAATAAGCTGAAGTTTTGTCCTAGATTAATTAGTTTTTTCATAAAGTTTTTTCAAAAACTTCAGCAGAAGTTGCTGAAGTTATTTAGTTCATTTGTAAAAACTTCAGCACTAAATAAGCTGAAGTTTTGTCCTGGATTAATTAGTTTTGTCATAAAGCTTTTTCAAAAACTTCAGCAGAAGATGCTGAAGTTGTTTAGTTAATTTGTAAAAACTTCAGCACTAAATAAGCTGAAGTTTTGCACAGGTATCAGGAAGGTTGCGCTTGAAGTTGTAAAAATTAGGGTATAGGTTAAATAATTTTAAAAACATGGGTATAGATTAAATGGGGGTGACCAAATAGGGTGCCCCGTGCAATTTTTACGAGTGAATCGTTACCTATTTACTAATTTGATCGATTGACCCAACCGTCTAATTGACACCTCAAATTACGCGTGTTTTAAAAGGCGTTTTCGGGGCGAGGCGCATGAAAAACGCCCCGAGGAGATGGTGTGCGGCGGAGGTCTCAAGAGGCGTACGCCCAACAATTCGGGATGTACACTCGGGCGTTTGGTGCGCGTTTTTTATAGTGAAACGTAAGCCCCAGAGATTTTTTCAAATTATAAAGTTTATTCTTTTCGACTCAAGTTACTTTTGTTTGTAAGTAGCGTATAATAAATTGTTTTGATTAGTTTTTTGTGGGGATAAAGCATCTCTCTCTCTCTATTATATATATATTTCACATGTTTATAAGTTTCTTCAATTTTTATGCCATTTTACATGTTTATGAATATTTATTGTAATTATATAATTTTATAAAATATTAAAAATCAACCATGTCACGGGGCTTACGCTTCGCTACGACATATGTAAAATGTTTCACCTTACCCCCACACCTTTTAAAATACCGCTAATTACCATGATTTCCCCCTTCATATATGCAGTTAAATCCATTCAATCAGAATGGTTTAGTGATGTGAATCATGCAGGTGAAAAAGTAGCAAAATAAATTATTAAGGTACTACTTTTTTGAAAAGTAAAACTTGACTAATAGGACTGGAAAAAACTTTGGTGCAAAGGAGTCCCGTGACAAAATTAGGATAAGCATTACAAACTTTGAATTACTCTCTTCTTTCTACAACGTTCTACGTAGGGTTGTGTATAATTTGATAAATATCGAATTATCGTATTTATATTGAATATTTTAGTATTTAGTATTTGATATTTTGGTATTCGTATTAAATATAGTATTTGTTATTTGAAAATAAAATACTGAAATATCGATATCGTACTGAAATATATATTATATTACACAATACACATATTATTAATTATAACATAAATATAAAAAATCTAAAATTTTATTTTTTTTTATTTTATAAATTTATCAATTAACCCTAAGCAAGTAATAAGACATTTTTAATGACCAAATTTATTTCTTTATGTAAAATTCTCTCTCTGGGTTGATATTTGCTGGTTTTGTACAAAACTTTTGTCAACAAACATTTTTGATTTTGTACTTTTGAGTGATTTAATTAAGAGTATATAGTCTATGACTCTACGCACTAGTTAGTATTCAGACCGACTAAACCGAAGGTACCGTACCGAATACCAAATTGAATCAGGTATAATATTGATATAGCATTTTAAGAAATCGTATATCGAAAATACCGAACTGAAATATCTAAATATTGTACCATACAAACTAAGGAACACCTCTAGTTGCATGTACTATTATTAATCACACGTCTCGTACGTACATATTCTCAAATTTCCGCTGTGTTTTTCACATTTCCCAATTTGTAATTTTTGATATCTCGACCAACTTTTCAACCAAAATACTTGCAGAAACGATGAAATTGATTAGAATAAATTAAATTTGTTTTTCGCTAAGCTCGGACAGTATATAAATTAAATGAAATTGGATTTAATTGGTTGATAAACATTCTCATCATCAAATATTTGGAGTAACCCATTATCAAATAGCATGGGTTAGCTAGTTTTCAGTCTGATAATTGAATAATAGTTAACGTTTATAAAGTTATTAAAAAATAATCATTATTTTGTTGAAACATGAAAAAATCTAACATAACATGCGGGATTATCGAGCTCTTACGTATAAACTTTCATCATAATATGCTGGAAATTCATATGTAAAAAAAATTGAATTCCAACATAATATGCTGGAGTATTTTTGGATTTTATGTTTACATGAAAAATGGTTAAATTTCGATTACTTTTAAAATTAGGCTATTTTTTAAATTAATAATTGTAAGAAATAGAGATCTCTAATAGAGACATTATAAGATTCGACTTGCATATCGTGCCTTCAAATATATTGCAATAATAACACATTTGTTGTTTTTTCCAACTAAATATTTCTTTTAAATTTTTAGAAGAGATCTCGTGATGATTGTTAAGGAGAATCTCGTGAAACAAAATTTCAAATCAATATGACCGAACATAAAATTAAATGCTTTGAAGGGCTAATTATGGGTTTTCAGCTCTAAAATTTACTCGTGATATATTGACAGTAATAAAACCAAGTAAAAGAAGAAAGATAAAGGGAAAAAGCTGATATTTACAACATGATCTACAAGTAATAGATATAAAAATTTAGTATTGGTTTACGATTGATATATCAAAAAATCTGATTTATGAACAATAGATATTCAATATTTACCAATTCGCGAGGAGCCAGATCCAGATTGAAGAATTTCCAATGTTTCAAAAATATGCAAATTTTCCCAATAATAGAGGAATTGTGTTCGGTTTTATTTTGTGGATAGTTTAATGCACTTTAACACATCATGCTAATTGGCCACAACTTAGTTATTACCTTTATGTAATTTTCTAGTTTTCCTTTTTCTAAAGTTGAGCTTACCCTAAATTCAGTTGATATAAGATCTGTTTGGATCAAAAAAGTCAGGTGTCATGCGAAAGCTAGTAACGCAATTATTGAACGACGATAAATCCAACGACAAAAGAGAAATTTATCAAAAGAGACACAATATTTAACGTGGTTCAATTAATTGATCTAAAGAATAATGATTTCATAGTTTACTCTTTGCTAACTCGGTTCTTAGTTGGCTAACCTTGCTAATATTTTTTAATTTTTTTATTTCATAAGCTTTGGAAGAACTGTAATAACTTAATTTCGACAAAGTTAAAGATCATATTTTTTGGTAAAACAAAGTAAACATCAGACCAAATCCTGTTGGTTCCCAAAATTATCTAAAGAAATTTCATTTTTTTTCTTTATTTTCCATTTCATAATTTATTTGGAAAGCAAAACCTCGTATCATGTGCTCTTGTTAGAAATTATCTAAATTCTTCACTGTCTGTATTAGTGCTCCATTTAAATCAAGGTGAATTTAGTATTTAAATTTAATGAGTTCAGCTTTTACAATTTTTACATTAAATCTTATTGTTTGAATTATAAGTTCAAAATTTACATATATATATGTTTCGTATAGAAAATACTCGAACTAATTGAACCTTTTTTTTTCTTTCTTCAAGAACTCAGATATAGTGTAAAATATTTTGCCTGTCAGTGTGTCTAACTTTACATTTCTATGGTATAGAAAAGAGAAGAGGAGGTTGACCAAGGGCATAATGGTCATTTCAAATATATAAGTGTATTGTTTGTTTGTATAAGGCTCAAAAGTTTGGTTGTGATTAATAACAGGAAAAACAAAAATTAACGTGGTCATAAGCTATTAAATTCTTTAGGTGGACCCAACTTTCCGTTCAACCTTCATTGTCTTCATTAAATGCATTACTTGATTTTCAATAAGTACTTTCAACTAGAAAATTTATCTTTTTGATAATTTTATAATTCAAATGTTCACTTGATTAAAAATACTAAGGTCACATACATTTATATATAACAATTCTTTTATCTCCTTAAGAAATATTATTTCATTTAGTTTATTTATTAACTATTCCAGGTAAAGAAGATTTTATTAAAAAAAATTAGTGCTAATGTATGTTGATTTACATTCGAATGTTATTATTTTATTATCAATTGATATCATTTTATACAAAGTTCTCATTAAATTGCAATTTCAATTGGAATACTTTATAAAATTCGAAAAAAAACATTTAAGACTAAATTATAGTTTGAAGTCTTCTTTTTTTATTATAGAATATTAAAAATTTGTTCAAATTGTATAATAAGTATCCCCTCTCTAAAATATGAGTTGAGAATATGGAATTTTTTTCTTTTAAAAATTATTATATATTAAGAAGTATGAGAAGTATCATCATACAGGATTATACTTATCCCTCTATGATTGAAGTTAGTTGAGTACATACTCTATTCAATAAAAATTCAACATATATAAATTTCAAAATACATAAATATACAATTAATTATTTTTAAAAAATTTCAACAAATACGCGATTGTGATGAAAATTGCATTATACCCTAAATAGTATCCCAATCATATCAAATAAAACTAGAAAAAATTGTAATATTTTAATTTAAGGTCAATTTGATTAGTAATTAGCGTGATGGAGAGATTAATTTATTTTTAATATGTCATTCAACTAGAACAAAATACAAATTTTCCTGTTAAATTTTTTAATAATTAAAAATCACGATCATTATTTTAAAGGGCCAAAAATTATCTTTTCATCAACTATTTGGGAATAATATTAAGGCGTTTTATTATTCAAATTTTGATTAGTATAAAACGAAAAAAGTAATACATTAACACAACTGAAAATACTAATAGAATAAAACTATGTCATTAATTTAAACAGTCAGAAAAATACATGACGACTTATTTTTCAACTGGCTTTTTAATTATTACTTTATAGTAATTAATTTAAGGCTTAATGGTGCAAAAAAAAAAAATTAAAATAAAAAAGTGTAGATCCTATGTAGAAATAATATAAATTCTACTTGAATTATTATCTAATCATTGTATAATAAAACATTAAACTTTGACAAGTATTTCAAAGTCATTGGTATAGTAATACGATTCAGAAAAATTAAAGTACACATAATGCAGAAGATAAACAACAATACTTGTAATCGTGGTTCTATATATTATTACACAAAATTCTATTCTCTTTCTTCTCTCCCTAAAGGCGAAGAAATTGTGTAATTAGCAATAGACCAAGAAATATTAAAAGAAGGAAAACAAGAAGAAAAAGGAAAAAGCAACAATTAGGCCCGTGCATCACACGGGTACATCATCTAGTCTTTATAATAAAGACTTCCCCCTCCCTTTTCCTTTTCGGTCTACAATACATTAGGCTCTGAGTCCTTAACCATCTAATTGAAAAAGAGAAACTTCCATTATGATACAATACATCTTTGCGTTAACCAAGAAAAAAAATAAACAACAACAACGACAACAATAACAATAACTCAGTAAAATTCTACAAGTGGGGTCTGGGGAAGGTAGAATATACGTAGATCTTATTCCTACCCCGAAGGGGATATTTTCAGGAGACCTCGGCTCAGAGACAATAGATCTATAACAACAAAACCTGAAAAATAATATCAGCAACGTGATAGACAACAAATAAATGGAAAAGCAGAAACACAAATATTATGCAAAAGTGTGAACCACAACATAAATCGCTAGCAGGGCTAGACAAAACACTATCATACTCGTCGGTACAAAGAAGGAAATCGGGACAAAGGGGAAAACCGCTCGACTACCCCTTAACTTACAACCCCAATGCTCGACCTCTACACCTTCCTATCAAGAGCCATGTCCTCAGAGATCTGGAGCCGCGCCATGTCCTGTATGATCACCTCGGCCCAATACTTCTTAGGTCGCCCTCTACCTCTTCTCGTACCTGCCAAAGCCAACCGCTCACACCTCCTAACCGGGGCATCTAGGTTTCTCTTTTGCACGTGTCCGAACCATCTAAGCCGCGCTTCCCGCATCTTGTCGTCCACCGGAGCCACGCCCAACCTCTCCCGAATATCTTCATTCCTAATCTTATCCAGCCTAGTGTGCCCACACATCCATCTCAACATCCTCATTTCTGCTACTTTCATCTTCTGGATATGCGAATCCTTGACTAGCCAACACTCAACCCCATACACACATGACCGGTCTAACCACCGCTCTATAGAACTTACCTTTAAGTTCTGGTGGCACATTATTGTCACACAGGACTCCAGACGCTAACCTCCATTTCATCCATCCCACCCCAATACGGTGCGTAACATCCCCGTCGATCTCCCCATCACCCTGAAAAATTGACCCTAAGTACTTAAAACTTTCTCTCTTGAGGATGACCTGTGAGTCAAGCCTGACTTCCACATCCGCTTCACCCATCACGTCACTGAACTTACATTCCACATATTCCGTCTTAGTCCTACTCAATTTGAAACCTTTAGACTCCAGGGTCTGCCTCCATACCTCCAGTCTCCCATTAACGCCGCATCGCGTCTCATCAATCAGAATTATATCATTTGCAAACAACATACACCATGGAACCTCTCCTTGGATATGATGTGTCAGGCGTCCACCGCCAGGGCAAATAAGAACGCGCTGAGGGCAGATCCTTCACCTCCCACGGTCCTAACCCGAGTCATAGCTCCATCATACATATCCTTTATTTCCCTAATGTAAGTTGCTGGCACACCTTTCACCTCCAGACATCTCCAAAGGAAGTCCCTTGAGACCTTTTCATACGCCTTCTCTAGATCAATAAACGCCATATGCAAATCCCTCTTCCTATCCCTTTATTGTTCCACCAACCTCCTGATAAGGTGGATAGCTTCCGTAGTAGAACGACCCGGCATGAACCCGAACTGGATTTCCGATATAGACATCGCCCTCCTTATTCTCCCTTCCACCACCCTCTCCCAAACTTTCATGGTATGACTTAGTAACTTGATACCTCTATAGTTGATGCAATTCTGGATATCACCTTTGTTCTTGTACACCGGAACCATTGTACTCCACCGCCACTCATTAGGCATCCTCTTCGTCTTGAAGATAACATTAAACAACCAAGTGAGCCACTCCAAGCCTGCTCTACCGCAGATCTCCAAAACTCTACTAGAATCTCATCTGGTCCGGTCGCTTTGCCCCGACTCATCTTACTCATCGCACCCACGACCTACTCAACCTTAATGCGCCTACAATACATAAAGTCGTGGTGTCTCTCAGAGTGCCCCAATTGCCCTAACACGATATTTTCATCCCCCTCTTCATTCAGAAGTTTATGAAAGTACGACTGCCATCTTAGCCTAATCTGGGCTCTTCCATCAATACTCGATCGTCCTCTTCTTTGATGCACCTCACTTGATCCAGGTCGCGAGCCTTCTTCTCTCTCGCTTTGGTCAACCGAAATAACTTTTTGTCCCCACCTTTTCCCCCAAGTTCTTCATACAGCCAACCAAATGCAGCAATCTTAGCCTCTGTAACCGCTAATTTCGCCTCCTTCCTAGCCTCCTTATATCTTTCTCTGTTCGCTCTCCTCTCATTCTCATCGGTGCTCTCCACTAACTTAATGTAAGCCACTTTCTTGGCTTCCACTTTACCTTGGACCACGTCATTCCACCATCAGTCGCCTCGGTGCCCGCCAGAGTAACCTTTTGAAACTCCCAACACCTCTCTCGCTGCCTCTCTTATACAGTCTGTCGTCGCCGTCCACATAGCGCTAGCGTCCCCACCACTCTTCCAAGCACCCATAGTCGTCAGCCGCCCCCTCCAATTCCCCTGCATTATCCTTAGACAAAGCTCCCCACCTGATCCTCGATTGACCCCGTATAAACCTCTTCTTCCTCTTCATCAAGATACCGATGTCCATCACCAGGAGCCTATGTTGAGTCTTGCGGTTCTCACTCGGGATCACCTTGCAATCCTCGCACAACCCCCTATCACAACTCCTGAGGAGGAGATAGTTAATATGAGTCTTAGCCACCATACTCCGGAAAGTAACCAAATGTTCCTCCCTCTTTGAAAACATGGAGTTCACGATCTATCAACTCAAAAGCTCTAGAGAAATCCAACAGTGAGGTACCACCCCCGTTCCTATCACCAAAGTCGAAGCCACCGTGCACCTTATCATAGCCACCAGCAGACGACCCAATATGACCATTGGAATCCCCTCCTATGAATAACTTCTCTGTTGGTGGAATACCCCGCACCACCTCATCCAGCGCCTCCCAGAAGCGCCTTTTAAACTCCTCGTCCAAGCATGTTTGCGGCGCGTAAGCGCTAATGACATTCAGGGTACTCCCTACAACTACTACCTTAATCGCCATCAATCTGTCATTCACCCGCCAAACCTCTACCACCGACTCTCTGAGCTCCCTATCCACCAAAATGCCCACTCCATTCTTGCCCTTCACGCCTCCGGAGAACCACAATTTATACCGGTCTGCATCCCTCGCCTTCGATCCTACCCACCTAGTCTCCTGCACACATGCTATATTGACCCTTCTCTTCTGGAGAATCTTCGCCAGCTCTATAGACTTATCCGTCAATATTCCTATATTGCAAGATCCAATTCTCAACCTACATGTGATCTTGCTCCCTTTACCTCCTTTGAGCCCCGTCCCACCCCCTGACCCTTGCCCTACCACTCCTCCCCACCGCCCGACCTCCCCGAGGACATGAACCTACTCTGCCATTACAAACCACAGTCTCTATACCTATGAAGGTCTAAAAATGAAAAAGAAAAAAGCAACAGACAGAACAACAAAGGGAGCAAATAGTAATTACAAGTCCACTACTAGACTAGTACGAAGTATTGCGGCAACAAAGTAATTAACACAGGAGACAAAGAAACAGGAGGCGGGAAGTACCGATTCCCGCGAATAAAACCTGGAACTTTTGACTTGGTATACTCTCGATGCTGTGGAACTTGGCGTATAGTTGCTACTCTACTGCTTGTGCGCGTGCACCTCCCTACCACCACCAAATAGTCACAAAAATGGTACCTGCAAAACACACAAACACCCACGGAACCAAGAGAATAGGGGGAAGTTATGAACAGTTCAAATAAATCCCGAAGATGCATCACTGAATAATTAGTGTTTCTTGAGCTGGTACGATACAAAGCTTCCCCAAACTTTAGATCGATTTCGCCGGAGCTGGAGCAAGAGACCGGCGAGGAGTTCTTGACTGTGTAAATTGACTATTGCTTTTGGACCGGAAAACAACCGATCAATCAGTTCAAAAGTTAATAGAAACGATACTACCAAGAAATTCGAATTCTGCAGATCTAAGAAGCTTGAGTTTCAACTGGAATTTCAGTTTGGGTACACCTCAAAACGGTTGCCAAAAAAAAAAAAAGGCAACCTGTTGCATTATGCGCGGGGTACGGAGAAGGGCCGGACCATAGGGTTCTACTCTATGCAGCCTTACCTGCATTTCTACAACATGTTATTTTCACGGCTTGAACCCGTGACCTCCTGGCCACATGACAACAACTTTACTAGTTACGCGAAGGCACCCTTCGCAGCATTAACAAAACCAATTAATTAGAAGTACTTTGCGTAAATAAACTTTTCTTTTGTAGAACTGTTTCATCCACTTCCAACAGAACGATATGTTCGAGTTTTCTGTTTAGTTGATGATCATTACTACAGTTGATCTGCATGTGGGGCAATTGGTGTTTTTTTTCTGAAAGCATTCTTGCAAAGTGAAGAACACATAATATTTTCAGCTCTTAATTAAAATTACTTGCTTCTTATTTAGCTTTGGCGTGACACTGAAGCAAAAATCAAAGGCTCTTCCCACTCAAACCTAAACCACGAATTCCATATATCATTCGTCTTCTTTCCTTAAAGCAAACATTTTATATTCTTAAACATTTCACACACACACTCATTTATAACACCTTCTCCTGCCTCTTTCTCTGGACATCAAATTTCCCACTTCCTTATATATATGGACATGATTTTCTCTTCATCTGTGGCTTTGTTGAATGCTCGTAATGGAATTACTAGCCAAGTTGGATTGTTTTGGCTGCAAACTAGAGCTCTTTTGATTGTGCCATTGTTAAGAATATTGTTGTTTGTGTGTTTGGCCTTATCGTTTATGTTGTTTGTGGAGAGGCTTTATATGGGCATTGTCATCGCTTTTATAAAGTTGTTCAGGAGAAAACCAGAGAAAAATTACAAATGGGAGCCAATGAAAAAGGATGATTTGGAGTTGGGAAATTCTTCTTATCCTATGGTTTTAGTGCAAATACCAATGTACAATGAAAAAGAGGTGCTCAACTTTAGCATATTCTTGTAGCTCTAAAAAAAAGCAACCCGGTGTACTAAGCTCACGCTATGCGCGAGAGTCTATTATATGCAACTTTACCTTGTATTTCTGCAAGAGGATGTTTCCACAACTCGAACCCGTGACCTCCTGCTCATATTTTTATAGTTGTGCTTTCAGTAAATGGCTTAAATTGTTGAATTCTTATATGCTTTCTTTGAATTGTTACTTTGCAGGTTTATCAGTTGTCAATTGGAGCTGCCTGTAACCTTTCATGGCCAGCAAATAGAATCTTTATTCAAGTCCTTGATGATTCTACTGACCCTGCAATTAAGGTCCAATATTCCCTTTTAAATCTACCAACAAACAAAAAAAAATGAAAATTGCCATCATTTCTACTAGTTGAAAATTGAAGCTTGTAGAAGTGGAAAGTCCACAATTGTAGTAATTTCCAAATTTAGCGTAGGCTATTACTAGGATATCAATACTAGACAATGATCCTCTTCTTAATGATTTTACAGGACTGGCAATTATACATAGCAAATAAAAACTAGAGTTAACTTCTATACGGTGACAGTGTAAAAGAATTCTTATACTATCATGTTACGTAAAGGATAATCATGTAACTCTTCATGCTGCAACTAGTTAAAATACACTGATAGTATAACAATCTTTAGTTTATTTTGTCCGTATATGTGTTGAATAGTGGAGTTGTGCCCATTCTCCTTCTTTTTCCGCTTTGCAACCGGAATAAGGAACCTTAGAATTCACTCTACCCGCCGATGAAAAAATAGAATTTGAGAGGACCACCGACTATCGAATCAGAAAGATTTGTATGGAATGTCCTACTCCTGCCTGAGCAGGAGGTTTACGGTTTGAGTCCGTATGGACCTATAAAAATGTAAAAATGAAAAATGCAAAATCCAAATAAAGAAACTGTAGTATAATTCTCATTTATTCATTATTATTTCTTGCTCGTAACTAAGTGAAAACTCGTTCCTGATTTAAGTACGGACAATGTAATAAAAGAACAGGCTTTGGTGGAGAAAGAGTGCAGGATATGGGCAAGCAAAGGTATTAATATAAAGTATGAGATAAGAGACAATAGGAAAGGGTACAAAGCTGGAGCTCTCAGAGAAGGAATGAAGCATAGTTATGTGAAGCTGTGTAGTCATGTGGCCATCTTTGATGCTGATTTTCAACCTCAGCCTGATTTCCTTGAACGCGCCATTCCTTTTCTTGTACACAATCCTGAAATTGGACTCGTTCAAGCTCGTTGGGAATTTGGTAATTTCCTCTTCTTTTATAATAATGCGAGTCAAGTTAATGTAAGAACGAGAGGAGCTCCCAAGAGGTTACGAGTTCAAATCGTAAAAAAAATCTCTTGTGAAATTGTAATGTAAGTTGCGTATAATAGCAGGCAACGGTAAAATTGTTGTTGTGTCATCGGAAAGTCACAGGTTCAAGTTGTGATAATAACCTCTTGCAAAATTGCAAGCAGTGGCTGATTAAACACTTGTGGGTGCTCAAGCACCCATTACCTTAGACCAAATTTAGCAATTTGCATAGGCAATTATAAAATATTGAGTGAGCACCCACTACTAAATTCATTTTTTTTCTTCTTTTGAAATTTTTAGCGGCAAGCACCCATGACTTTATAATCCTGGATCCGCCACTGATTGCAAGGTAAGGTGTAGTAGACTCAATGTGGTCCAATCCTACTCTGGATGCCAAGCGTAACGAGAACTTAGTGCATCGTATTACTTTTTTTTTTCTTTCACAAGTAAACATAAATGAGAATTTGACACTGACACCTTCAAGTTTTAGGGCTTCAGCATGAAGCTGTCAATGTAAGACCTGTCCTATTACTACTTCACTTTGAAAACTAGTTAAATAGAGTAAAATTAACTGCAATAGCAAAGTCGGGAATTTATCCAAGGGTGTTCAAATTTGAAATAAGTGAAAAAAAGTTCCCATCAAAGAGTGTTTAATATATGTTATAAACCTAAAACCTAGTATTTTGTCTATATACACAGCGTAATTTTTCAATGAAAGAATGGTAAACTGACCACCCTTAGGACAATATAGCTTCGCCCGTGATTAGCTGGTTGGTTGCGCATAATTAACTTGAGGGAAATTTGAGACTTGGATGTTCCTTAAAAATAAATTGCAGATCAGTGAAGTTTCATGTGAAAAATGTTAAACAAAAGCTTGACATAGAAATAATGTTGGTGTTGCAGTGAATGCTGATGAATGCTTGATGACAAGAATACAAGAAATGTCACTTGATTATCATTTCACAGTGGAGCAAGAAGTTGGATCTGCAATCCATGCATTTTTTGGCTTCAATGGTAGGCTAACCAAACCCCACCCCCCAAAAAAAATATTGCTTGGGTAAAATAAAGGGATTGTTCCACAAATAACCGGTCATATTTACTATTTACTTTTTCTAGCCGGTATACATAGATTATATATTGGTATATACATAATATACATGAATTATGCATATCTTATACATACGCCGGCTATTTTTAATTTAAGAAATTAGGCGGGCAGCTTTTTGGATAAATTCTTCATGCCAAGAATTTGAGATATTATTCTTGTTGTTATTGTTGTCATGGCCGTCTTCTTGATTAGATTAGTTTGAGCATAACAATATAATGAGATACAAATAGCTTAATCTTGAGGAGATTAGAAAATGGATAATTTGAATGCAGGCACTGCTGGTGTTTGGAGAATGTCAGCTCTTAATGAAGCAGGAGGATGGAAAGACAGAACAACTGTTGAAGACATGGATTTAGCTGTCCGAGCCGGTCTCAATGGCTGGAAATTTGTCTATGTTGGTGACCTTAAGGTATAATAACACATATCCAGTTTAAGGATTTAACTTGTATACACTGACCGAAAACATTACTATCAGCATATTTTAACTTGTTGTAGAAAGTAATAGTATTACGAAGAGAAATGATTAAAATCTAAACTTGAAGTTGAAGTATAGAACGAAAAGGGTCCAGGGATGTTCTTTTTATCTTATCGATAGGAAGAAATTCTCAAAAAAAGGAAGCCCGGCGCACTAAGCTCTCGCTATGCGCATGGTTCGGGGAAGGGCCGGACCACAAGGTCTATTGCCCGCAGCCTTACCTTGCAATTCTGCAAGAGGCTGCTCCCGGCTCGAACCAGTGACATCCCGATCACATCACAACAACTTTACTGATTATACCAAGACCATCTCAAGATAGTGGAAATGAACTGATGGTTTTACATCTTACATTGTTATTACTATTCATTTAAGAGTTAAAAAAATTCGTTCTTTCTTTTGCCCAATTAGGTGAAAAATGAATTGCCAAGTACTTTTAAGGCGTATCGCTATCAGCAACACAGATGGTCTTGTGGACCTGCTAATCTTTTCAGAAAAATGGGAAAGGAAATTGCAACTAATAAGGTGCCATTCTTGTTTGATATTCACTCCTAAAACATGACAATGAAAATATTCAACAACTAAAAGTAAGCTGTTTGATCAATGCAGAAAGTCTGTGTATGGAAGAAATTTTATCTGATTTACAGCTTCTTCTTTGTCCGAAAGATCATTGCACACATTGTGACGTTCGTCTTGTATTCTGTTGTTATGCCTGTAACCGTTTTCGTCCCTGAAGTGGAAGTGCCTAAATGGGGAGCTATTTATATTCCTTCAGCTATTACTCTTCTCAATGTTCTTGGCTCTCCAAGGTAGAGAAAAGGAAAACTTTAACCTTGTATATATTGGCATGTATTTAGTTCATTCTTTCTATCTTTCTTATTTATGTATGTATGTTTTTTGTTCTTTTTTTTGCAGATCAATGTACTTGGTGGTTTATTGGATCCTATTTGAGAATGTAATGTCCCTCCATCGGACGAAGGCAACGTTCATCGGCCTATTTGAGTCAGGGAGAGTCAATGAATGGATCGTAACAGAAAAACTGGGAGATGCTCTCAAGACAAAAGTGAGCTTAAAAACATCAAGAAAACTTCGTTTTCGAGTTGGAAATAGGTATAACTTACTCCAAATATTTAGAAGTTGAAAAAAAAACAAAAAGGCGAAGAAAAGATAGGTTTGGAAACTAATTTGCTATCTTGTTTAACATGGCAGGGTACATGTTCTTGAGCTTTTTGTCGGATTGTACCTCTTGTTTTGTGGGTGGTACGACTTTTCTTTTGGGAAGAGTAGGTTCTACGTATACCTCTTCCTCCAAGCTGCAGCTTTTTTCGTTGTTGGATTTGGCTATATTGGTGTCTTTGTTCCCAATTCTTAGTCTGGATTTGAACTTCTTTTTTGGTAAAAATTTAAGTTATTTTGTAAAATTATGATTAGTAGCATGAAATTCTTTTACAGCTATGCGCCTGCTTTGATTTAATGTTCTTTTGTCCTTTCTCTTATGTAGTCAATAAGCCATAAGAAGTGAAATACCAAAAGGATTGCTGGGTTTCTAACCCAAAATAATTTATAGTAAGCATTTTAGTTCCCTTGTGAAGGGGAGCCTTGCATAATAAAGTTGTTGTTATGTGACCAAGAGGTTACGACTTACGAGTTCGAGTTGTGGAAACAGTCTCTTGCATACAATAGACCCTGGTCCGGCCTTTCCTCGAACCCCGCGCATAGCGGGAGCTTAGTGCACCGGGCTAACTTTTTATTTTATATTAGGTCCCTTGTAATATGTTGTGAAACTCATTAAACATGATGATACACGCTTTTCTCACACAGTAGAAGAATCTGCATTTTCAAATATCAGCACTAGAATAACCTGCATATTCAAATATGCTGATAGCACCTTTCTCGCTTCATCTTTAGAGACTTCTCCAATTCCTCTGTGCATTTTTTTGTCGGGTAAATACATGAAAAATGTTTCAAATAACAACTTTAGAGCCACTAGAATAACTTCATTGAAGAAAATCAGAGGCTTTTATGTCTCGCAAAATGGTCAAATGTCATGAAATCTATAGAAACTGCTGGGACTCAAATGAGAGAGATTAAGATGGAACTCATTCCAAGCAAGAGAACACAAGCTTAACAGACTTGAACACATATCTTCAGGTCATCTATTCCTCTTTCAGAAAGGTTGGTTCCTTCGAGTGAAATTCATACAGCCAGAGGCGGACCTATGACTTAGGTTTGAGTGGTCACCGGACTCCGTAAATTTCGACAGAAATCTTATATATGTATATTTGTATACTTTTAAAATGATTAATTAAATCATTTGGCACTCTTAAAGCCTTTAGGGGACGCTAATTGAACAGAATATTGTGCCCCCGTTGCATTAAATTCCTCGGTTCGCATGTGAATACAGCAACACAAATATGTTTGCCTTTTACTATGCCGAAACGCATAAGGACGTTAGGATAATTCTGTCACATATTTCAAGAACAGAAAAACCACTAGAACAAGAGTTGGTTGCCTTATCCTCGTACTAAATCTTAACCTGTAACCTTCTTTCCTCAATCATAAAGTCACTTCAAAAAAAAAAAAAAAATTAACAGCACATCTATGTCCTTTCATACTTCAACAAGGTCATCAAAAGTAGAAACAATCAAAACAGTGGACCCTTAAAAACCTCTTCACCTATCAAGACGTAAATAAGATCCCTCCTAGTAATTGTCATCTGCACTATTCCACTGATCTCCCACGAAAGGCTAATGAGGAGAGCTTTTGAATTAGTTAAATAAGCATCACAAGGGCATAGCAACTAAGGTGATTCTGAAATTTGGGGCTGTCAATGACTACTTTTAGAGAATATAGGGAACTCATAAAGGGCCACAGACTAAAGCAACAAGAACTACTACGCCTCAATCCCAAGCAAATTGTGATCAGCTATATGAAGCCCCATTGTCTATGTCGCACTATATAAGAAGACAAAAAAAACCTCTTGGGAGAAGCTTGCTCGAGAGAAGCTTAACTAGCCGACGGTTCCATTTGGAATAAGGCCTCAAAAGTAAGCAGATCCAGACTAGGCTATGTGCACATACATATCTATCATAGTGATAACTTGACAAATACTGATTCAGTAACAACATTGAGAGAATTACAACGACAAACAACAACAAACTCAGTGTAATCCCCCACAAGTGACGTCTGGGAACATTGAGAGAAATCAGTGTTACATTTCCATTGCTGCACATTATTAATAAATCAATATTTCAGACTGGAGCCATTCAGACATCTGAACAAAACTGAAAGTACATACAGAATTATCTGGTAATAAAGAAATACCAAGGATTTTGGTGAAACAAATATCTATTAATAAGCACTGACGTTAATCGCTTCAACTGATATCGTGGAAAAGTTAACAAGAGAATCTACAAAATTTAAACAGGCTTACTGCTTTAAAGAAAGTCATGTCAACAAATTGACTGGACCTGAAAGACGATGTTTGTTAACAGGCTAGCTGAACTTCTTATCAAATTTAAGTTGATATCCGTTGCAAACTACCTTTATGAAATTTAATCAAAGATTATGTCTAAGGGCATCATACCCTGCTTTTATTCTTCTAATTTCTGGTGACCCTTCTCTGAAATTGTTTCCAATATGTCATAGTGACCGTAACCATGAAACAGAACATTAATAGGATTCTCGCCCTCCTTCCTATATTCTTCCCCATAATTTGATATATTTATTAAACTGCCTGAGCTTCTATCTACCATATAGACAGAAATCGGGGACCTGCAACAACAAAAAAAGAGGAAATCTATTAACAAAATTGGACAACGGATTTTAGAATCAAATCCTTAACCAGTGTCATGCATAGACAAATTTACATAGTAAACTAACAAAATAGTTCCATGGGAAATTGTATAGTACTTAATAAAGCAAGCCTCTTACTTGATTTAACTTGAAAGTAACAAGGGTAAAGTGGATAAAAATGGAGATAACTAAAAATTCCTAAGCATCTTTTTTCCATTATCCCACAGCAGAAATGATCTTGTTAAGTGCATAAACAAGCCATGTTGCGATCTATTTTTAGAAGGGCCATGTCATGCTATCTTATACTACTAAACCTTGCAGAGAATCATAATATAATGTGCTTTCACTCTATTTTTCGAAAGTTTATTTTCTTTTCTTCATACATCTCTCATTATAGCATTACTGCCTTTCATCGTGAATATACAACATCAACACCTTAAAACCATATTTAGTTGGATTTATGAATGATGAATCATGAAACAGAAGCAGCACTCACTTAAGAACATGAGAAGCCATTAGTAGCTCTGGTTCTCCTCCCCACACGTATGGCTTTTCAATTCTTTCTACGTATGCATCAAAATCCCCTTCAATAAACCTATGTAACATAAAAATATCACATAATAATAAACAATAGGAACTGCATATCCAGAGGAAACCAATATGAAATAAGTAAGAAGAAGATACCATTCAGCTTCTTTTCGCCTCTTTAACAGCTCACCAACAACCTGTGCAATCAAAAAACAATATTCTAATTTGTTTCCAGTGTCTATATTTTTAAAAGACAAAGCAAAAGAGAGAAATTGAAGATACCTGAGCTCTTAATTCATCAGCAAGTTCTCTCTGACGATTCTCATCAGGAGCTCCTTCCCCATTTCTCAAACAAGCCATGTGTGCTATCGCTCTAAATAGACATCTCCCATCCGCTGGAACCCCTGTTACATTCACCTTTCAATTTGTCATTTATCCGAGCAACTTGGAAATTTAGTTGCCGGAAAACTCAACCAAATTCCAGATTAGTTTCTCAATCAAAATCCAAATAATGCACCCCTCATCAGTTTATTCCATTTTTTCACATAGAATATAAAGGTCTGCCCAGTGCCGGTGCACTAAGCTCCCTGCGCGGGGTCCGAGAAATGGCCAGACCACGGGGTCTATTGTATGCAGTCTTACACTGCATTTACGCAAAAGGCTATTTCCCCGGCTCGAATTCGTGACCTGCTGGTGAGAGGCAACTTTACAGGTTATGCCAAGGCTCCCCTTCTTTTTTCACATTGAATAATCGATACAAAATAAATTCAGCAATTGGAAATCCATGACACAACAACAACAACAAATCCAGTATAATCCCAACATGTGGGGTGGAAATCCATGAATAATAAAACAATAATAGTAAATGAATATATGTTGTTGCGAAATGATTATAGTACCAGTGACTGTATAGTTGGCAGAGTTTCGATCAACCACATCTGAATTTACAGTATTGCTACTAAAGCCTCGGGACTTGTTCTCAATCGGAGCAACTACATCAGAATTAGAATCAGGTAAATCAAGAGATGGCGCTGCTAAGCAAGAGCATACACCAAAAAGGAGCCAAGCCGAGTCAGGATTATGGAGCCAACGCGCTGGCCTAGTATCCCACGCCACGTTCCACGAACCTTCACCTTTCTTAGCCAATACATAATGGTGGTGGTGAAACACCGTATTCCGCCGCTTTACATCCTTATTCCTCCTCCCGGCGGGAAGAATCGCATGCCATATAGAAGCTGCGCCACCTCGATTTACGGAAGCTCCAAGTCGGCAATGGCTAGAATGATGTCGCCTCTGTAATTGATCCGAACCTCCAACTAATACTGATTTTGTCGGAGTTCCAATTAGTCGGTTATAAGCCGCCGGCGCTGAGCCGTGGGCGTGAGATAGTGAGAGTGATGCAAAGAGCCAAGGTTTAGGACGTGCACAAAGTACTCCGAGCATCACCGGATTGAACAAAAGCTTTTCAGATTTTGATAACTTAAAGCTATATATAACGAAAATTATAAACTAAATTGAGCATCCATTGTTGTTGGTGAAAACTGAGAAAAGAGAAAGCCGGTGTTATAGACGAAGAAGATGAAGAAAATGCATTCTTCGACTGGTGACGGCGATAATTAAACCAAACTTTTTTAGTGTGAGAAACAAAATGATAAAAAAAAAAAAAACGAGTGGCTTTTAGAGAGAGAAAGATGAGAGTGGGACCCAATAGTCTCTTGTGATTTGAGATTGTTTGCCTTGGGCATGCAGCTCCACTTCTCTGACCGCTATTCCCAAAGTACAATGGCTAATTGACTAAATTAAACTCAAAGATCTAACATTTGATTTTGATTAATATTAAAGTGACGAAATTAATAGAAGGGTAAATTAGTCATAATGTAAATTAGTTGGTTTGAGAGGGTATCACGTGTATATCTCGAATATTCGCTGGTGTGGAAAATGCTTTGGGTTTTTTTTTTTTTTTTTTTTTTTTTTTTTCCGTCCGGTGTCCGGTACGCATATTAGGATCCAACAATCTAAATTTGCGTCCGAAAGTTTTGTATTGAAGGTAAAACACTCTCTAACAAAGACAGTTCTATATCAAAGACTCGAATCTGAAATTTCTGGTTAAGAATGAAAGAGTACTTACCAGCAACTTGTTGATATGCTTTGGGTTGTTGAGTTATAGGGATTTTCCATGCAACTTTAAAATATTTGTTGTGGGGATATTTATTCGTTTAAATCTTCTAACTGGAAAATAACACTAAACCTTACTTTTTAATTAAATATTATTGTTGCGTTTAAGGTTAGGTAGCATATTTATATAATGAATCCTTTTGGAATCATGTGAACAACTCAATCAGATTGTTTTTTTCTTTGTAGTTTTTTTAATTTTATTTTATTATGTGCTCGGTATTCATTTTGTAGTCTCAATTAATTTGAATTTGAATTTGTATTGTGTAAGGTCTATTAAAGGAAAAAATATTTTCTAACATGATTTTTTCATCCCCACGTCTCAGTTGAGACCTCATGTTAATATGATTGAGAGATCTTATTCGTCTCACCACAACTCATAATGGTCTTCTCGTAGTTTATTTTAATATTATTAATGGAAAAAAAAAAGAATACTTCCTTTGTCTTTTTATATAGTGTTTGGTTAGATATAAAGTTAAAATTCTACTTATCTTATATACTCCTATTAAATATTAAATAAGGTGTACTTGAAAAATAATTTGATAAAAAATCCTACATTGGAAAAGTAGAATAGTGTAAGAACAGTAAAATCTTAAAAGTTATAAAAATTGCATATTAAATATTTAAAGTGGAATGGTCAAATGAGATTTCAAATTTTGAAGTAAAAAAAAATGTCATGTTCTTTGATATGGAACATGGCGGATCCAGGATTTGAGGCTTATGAGTTTCTATCATAATTTCAAATTAATATGCAATAATATTTAGGTTCACAGTTAGATATTTATAAATATCTAGTGAATTTCTTAACATAAATACAGAGTCTACACAAAAGTTACTGGATTCCCGAAAACCCATAATCAATGCTCTAGGTCCGCTGCAATTACTTTAGAATTTGTCATCATTTGTCTGTTAATTGTCGTGATACCATTAAAACTCCGTAAGTCACCACCAAAACTCCGTAATTCACATAACTAACCAAATATCATACATGTATGTAGTATCACGAAAGGATGTGGTGCAGGAGGTTGTTCCTCACTTAATCAGAGGTCTCGAGTTTGAGTCCTTGATATGGAAAAATCTTTGGTAGGGAGCGTTTCTACCCGCATGAGGTTCTATCCAGCACGAAATCGGATATAGTCAGGCTCCAATACAGGTACCAGACTCCGGATAGAAAACCAAAAAAAATCATACACGTATTATAGTGTTTCGTATACACCTTATTTGAAATCTTATGTAAATATTTTGTTAGATTTGACTGTTCAATTAGGGCATGGAGTCATTATGTTATATTCGACAAATTCAAGCTCAAATCAGACAACTTTTTTTTTTCCTTATTTTCTATTGTGGCCTTTCACACCCCAGAAAAGTTTTTTATTTTTGAAAATGAAAAGTCAATAATTAGCGTAATGACGAAGTATAATTGGTCTTAGGCAAAGAACAATGCTCGTACATAAATACAAAGAATATTTATTTATTTCGAGGATGTGCTTAAGGAAATCAAATTTATTTTTCTAATAGGCTTAAGCCATGTAGCTTATGCTTTGTTTTTTTGTTGTTAATGTTATTATTTTTAGCAATTCCGACGTGGTTTTTTATTATTGTTCTCCAGTGAGAATTATTTTCTTGAGCGGAAGGTTTTTCGAAAACAGTTTCTTTACCTCCACAAGGTAGGGGTAAGGTCTTCGTATACTTTATCTTTCTGAAACCCCATAATATGGGGATTACATTGGATATATTATTGTTGCTTAAGCCATGTAGCTTATGAAAATATTAAGATTTTACTTAATTTACCAAATGTAACAAAATAATGATACCGCGGATGAGATAACATAATATTTGGCATATGCCTTTTGATTAATAGAAACCGATTCAAAATTTAAATTTGATGAGTTTAAAGTTTAAGAATAATAGCATTGAACTCATTGTACTTTTTAAATTGTGAGTTCGAAATTAACACATGAAATTTTTTTGTTATATATATATATATATATATATATTTGAACTTTATATCAATAACATTATATTTGGTTGAATTCGCGGCAGAAAAGCTGCAATCGGCACTTCCTTTGAATTGTTACTTTATTAGTCATAGAATCGTCTTTCGGCAACAGTTCGGTATATTAAACTCCCACTACATGTGGGGATCGAAAAAGAGCTGGACCACCAAGATTTATTATACACCGTCTATAGAACCGTCTTTCCCACTCCCAAAAAAAATTACTTACTTTTAGGCTGCTAATTAAGGATTTGACTTTGGGAAAGAGAATAATAATAAATAAAATCCAAAAGGAAAACAAAAAAGTGAAGGAGTATTCAATGGCGTAGAGGTTATGAACGTGGAAAACTAAGAACAGCTAAATTTGCTTAACGAACATCGGTTGGAATTCAAACGCATAAAAAGGGAAAAAACCCTCGAAAGGAAATATCCAAATAGGTGACGTTGACAAAGATATGTTCCAAAAATTACCTGGCAAAGTTGAACACCTTCTCCATTGCTAAATATTGTGTTTCCTCTATTTTAGTTTGGACAATTGGACTAACATAATTTTCATGACAATTACATTCACCAATGCTATGCTAGCCAAAACCTCATAACTTAGGTTGCCTTCTCTGGATTATCCTCCTAGCCTAGTGTTTTTGGGACGGAATCACAATTTCAACTTTATGAGTTCTAAATTTAAAAAAGTCAATTTCAATTGTTGATTACTAAAAGGGCAGATCGGTGTAGGGTTTGGAAAAGGAACACACCACTAAAAATATGAAGTAAACAACCTATCATAATGCAAGTATAAGTGGATGCTTTCATGGCTTGAACTTGTGACTAGGGTTGTACATAGGTCGGGTTGGTTCGAATTTTTCAATTATCAAACCAAACCAATGGTGTCGGGTTTTTAAATTTATAAACCAAACTAAACCAACAAAGTCGGATTTTCAGTCTCGAGTTTCTTCGGGTTTTCGGATTTTTTTCCGGTAAAGTCTTCATAGCATAAAATAGGTAACTTGTGCTCCAAATACTTCTTAAGTCCAAGTAAAATGAAACTCTATAATGTGTTTTCCAAGAAACTAACACAATAATATGAGATAAGTCATAGCTTTATACTAAAATATTCAATAACAAAGATAAAATGATAAAATTATATAAAACAAATATTGCTAATTAATAAACTATAATGAAAATTAACATAATCTAAAAATACTATATAGGTCATGCTAAAATAAGTATAGCTAATAAGTACCAATATTAATTACATAACTAAGCACTAAAGAAAAGATAAACTAAGTTATGCATTTTCATTATAAACCAATGTAAAACTAAAATAATTATCCAACACTTTCGTCATTCCTAGTATTGAATTGAATTTCTTTTGTTAGGATTAGTATTGATTTGAACTTTGTTTGAGTTGCTACATTTATGGGCTATAAAATTTATTTACCATTCAAGAATGTTAAGTCTATAACTTGAAATAATACGTTAAAAAATAAAATTGTGAAAAAGTTTAAGAAATTTTTATAAATTACATTACAATAAATATTTATATGTATAAACTATTTTTAAAAATTATATAAATGTACTAACGGGTTGGTTTGATTTCGGTTGGACTTATTTTAGTTAAAACCAAAACAAACCAATGATGGTCGGGTTTTAATTTTCAATACCAAACCAAATCAAATCAAACCACACTAGCGGTTTTTCCGGTTTGACTCAAATTATCAGTTTGATGCGGTTTATCGGTTTTCTTTGTACACCCTTACTTGTGACCTATAGGTTACGGGGAGACAACTTTAATGTTGCTCCAATGGTCTCCTTCCAAGTGTTAATAATTGAATTCTAAATATAATACATATTTAAAAAATATTAACCCGAATATAATATTTGAATAAAAGCTACTAGGAACTTGTGTCTAGGCTTCCACCTCCAACCATGATCATCAAGTTTTCTTTGAGAAGTTAATCATCTAGTATACAGAACTCACTTGCTTGATTAATTCAAATTAGCGATGCATAGAGCTCAACAAAACAAGTGTTTTATCAAAGAAGTGTTAAACATTTTCTTAAGACGAATTAATGAGAAAATAGAGGGTGAAATCCTAGTTAAATATAATAACCATTAGATCTAATGTTTATATGTATTAATGATGTAGGGTTGAATCTGATGATGTTGTATACCAACTACAAATGCTCAATGATTCCAATGAATATGGGGATGAAAGCAGGAAATAAATGTAGATAATGGCAATAAATATAATAAGGGGGAGTTTATCACCCCAAATGTTAGATGAATTGGATGATTCTCCTTCTTGACAACAATGTGGAACAATAGAAAATGAAGATGGACAAGGAATCTTTGGATCTTGTGGATAAAAAGTGTATATCGAACAATGTAATCAGTGGATAAGACAAGCTTTTGTATATTCTCTGTAGTCAACCCTTTACAATGTCTTCTTATCCGAAAAGTAAATATCCCCTTTTGTTCTTTATCTCTTCCTATTTATAGGGGATATTCCTAAGAAACCCTAAAAAGTACAACTCAAGGAATTTCCAACAGAATATTCCTTCACTCTATTCTAAAACTTATTCTAACTGTTGCTTTCATACGTTCTCTACTCGACCTCGGCGCTTATCCTTCTTTAGGTGACTCCTCGCCATTGATCCATGTTCGGCTTTGGCCTCGACCACGTTCATTTGCTATTATTAAATTCAGTCTGAATTTCTACCAATACAGTTAGTCCCTCCGCTTGTTGAGGTCGTGATCTTGGGCATCCACGATGAGAGAATTACGTCTACAACCATTCAGAAGAAATTTGGTCGTGATGATTGAATCGAATCGGCCGAGGTCGAGATGGCGGAGGTTATCGGCACGGTCGTGGTTGGTGTGGCTGACGTATGATAACGTCATTGCCATTGACGGCTCTTTGATGCCATTGACGGCTCTTTGCCTCGATTCAGATGTCACCCAGCCCTATAAATATAGGAGAGGGGCTTCATTATCTAACCTTTCAGCACTTCATATTCTGTATGCATTTTGTTCTTCTTTAATCTTCTTCTCCGATCTCCATTTCTGATTTCCTACAGCTCCTTCGATTTCAGTCCCTGATTTCTTTCTCGGATGATACTTTCTGTTTATGACTTCATTGTACACATTTTCCGACGAAAATATGTCTGGTTCTCCACATGCTCATGACAAGGGCTCCGATGCCACCCCTTTATCGGTAGGCATTCCTCCCGGCGGTGAGGAACCCATGGTTGAGGAGGAAGAAAGCTTATGAATCTGTGCATTAGATATCCTATTTTAGGGCACTCACGTTTACTGCTTTACATATTAGAAACATGTGGTAAACCATCACTCTATTTCTGATTCTGTATAATTCATGATCATTTAGAAATCATGCCAATAGGCTATTAAAACTGTTTAATAAAATAGTCATCTCTGTGTGCATTAGATATCCTATTTTAGGGCACTCACGTTTACTGCTTTACATATTAGAAACATGTGGTAAACCATCACTCTATTTCTGATTCTGTATAATTCATGATCATTTAGAAATCATGCCAATAGGCTATTAAAACTGTTTAATAAAATAGTCATCTCTGTGTGCATTAGATATCCTGTTCTTAGGACTTTGTTTGCATTTTTTTGAATCATGTCTATTTCGACTAAATAAATAACTTCCCGTGAAAGGGTTTAAAACAGCCTCACACGTAGATATTATGTCTCTAAATACAAATTAGTATAAATCACTTGTTATAATCTGCATCACCTAGATCAGCATGTCCATAGGTTGAAATAATCTCAAATTGTTTAAATAGCTCCTGTAACTGTGATTGCGTATAGTCCCATGCCTAGGCAAGCATTAGGTAATTAATCTCTATATAAAATTGGAAATTATATTTTTGATTGTTTGCTGCTAAGTTTTACAGGACTTAAAATCAGTAGGCAAACTTATTAGGACCTTGCCATTGAGTTTGAGAAACAGTGTTGCATATTCTGTATATTAATGTTCACTTAGACATCCTGTCCTAGGACTCTTTCTCTGAAATTACCTAAAACTGTGTTTGAGGCGTGCTGCTTATTTGTCTATATATGTGGAGGCAAATATGAGCCCCTTAACTGCTTCCCCTATTTGATTGTCCTATGTGTTATTTGTTGTCGCCTAGATTTTTCCCTTTTGAATACCTTAGGGGTTGCCTAGAACTGCCCAGATTTAGAGGTCCTAAACTCCTTTGAGACCATAAGGAAGGGACAGGTAACAACACGCTTAGAGTTCGTTAATCAACTCGCTTATATAACCGCTAAGGGGTGGGATAATGGGTAGTAAAAGGATATGATGACATGTGCGCTAATGCAACGTGTAGCCCCTCGTTAAGGAGTGATTACCAGGAATTGCATGGATATGATCCTATAGGATAAACAACTTAGGACCCATTTCACCTATTTACATATGTGTGCTTAGACTGCTAATCTATTAAAACCTTTATTCATTTACTTATGTGTGCTTAGACTGCTAATCTATTTAAAACCTTTATTCATTTACATATGTGTGCTTAGACTACTTATTTGCACTTGATTAATTCATAAAGTAAGTTTGGTCGGGACCCACAGTTGTGGACTTCGAGGGGTGCCTAACACCTTCCTCTTGAAGTCACTTCAAACTCTTACCCAATCTCTGGTTATACAATTAGTGTTATAAATGACCCGTAAGTAGGTCCCCTGACGCACCTTAATTCGTTAGGTGGCGACTCTTCAAATTCCTTACATCCCTTTTCCCAAAATAAATGAGTTGTTCCAATAATGTCAAAAATCCTGACTAATCTGAAATGAGAGGAAAAAGGGAGGCGCGACAGCATGGCGACTCTGCTGGGGAATCTAGGCTTTTACCATTACAAACCGCTTTGTGAATTTGTATAAATATGCTTTATTTTGCTAATGTTTGCACCCTTTCCCCTTCCCCTTCATGTGCAATTAATTGTTTACTTTCTCAAGTATTTATTTCTCCAAAATGAAACTAACATGTTTCTTGTTTCCTTTGTAACCATTTTTTAATTATAACTGCCGTATTTATCGCTTTCATAATGTGCAAATACATGACAATATGTTGTTGATTGCTTATTTATTGCTGCATAATCATGCTCAAAATCATATTCCACAAGTGCCTAAACAAATCCTATAGCAACGCTTGATGAGTGGTTGCTCTTCCTATTTATATCACCGGTAAAACCAGTCGATCAACGGTGCAGTCGATGGTTCCGTGTCTTTCCCCCTCGAGTTGTCCGCTCGAGGGTACCAGTCTAGACCCCTATAGAAACATTACTCTTGTTCTATTGTGCATGCATCATGGTCAAACCTAGCCGGGTTAATGTGTCATCCGCACAATAAACCTTTAAGACAGCCTTATCCAAAAGTCCATCGGGGTTTTCATAATCCCAACGGACACGATCACGTTCTGTGCATTAATTTGGAGAACTAAATGCATGTATGCTAATCATAAGTATATAAATAGTCGAGTCTGGTGGGGGAGAGAGCCTAACCATTTTTGTCTTGCAGAAAATGAGGCACGAGGCCCCAGATTCGGTATGTTCAGCAATATCCCACCAATGCTCCTAGACTGATGGGAAGACCTTTCCTCAAGTAACAAGAAACATGTGAAGAAGGTCCTTCTGGGACCAAGTAGATTAGATTTATTTGCTTTTCCAAATGTAATAAGGCCAAGTGTCATTAGTGACTTAATTCCTATTTGTTATTTTAGTATCGTTTTGGGATTCGTCTATTTACATTAATGAAATGAGGCATTTTGGCATCTAAGTTGTCCAAATCAACTTGTCTCTAGGCCTACCCCGGGCACAACGAGGCTCCCAAATTAAGAAGCGCATTTACATTCCTGCAATATGTGTTTAAATGCTGCAAATACTTTTGTCATAACCCTCACTGACTTGTTACCTTTTATTTTTA
Source organism: Nicotiana knightiana (assembly GCA_005239525.1). NCBI lineage: Eukaryota > Viridiplantae > Streptophyta > Magnoliopsida > Solanales > Solanaceae > Nicotiana > Nicotiana knightiana. The sequence goes on from ML392993.1 coordinate 42,187, forward strand.
TTTTATTTCTTTTGATTATCCCTCTTTCCCAAAGGTTGGTTCGTACATTTTGGCATCATTAGCATTCCATACAAGATCCAGGGGCCCTCCACCTTCTCCTCCTCCTAGTCCATCTAAAGGCAAAGGCAAGGGCAAGATGGAAGACTTGAATAACATCAGAAAGGAAAACACAACACCAGTTGAACATACAGAAGCTTCTGACAGTCGGGGTACTCAGGTCCAGAATGATGTTGTGATGCAACTTGAACAAAGGCTAATGAAACTTCAAGGGGAACTTGAACATGTTCGGAACCTAGAGAACTTGTCCTTCTCACTTAGTGTTCCGGATGTCAGTCACCCGAACACTCAAAACCCCGCACCACCTCAGAATACCCCCAACAAATAGAATCCTCTTGCAACTAACCACTATACAACTCCACCACAAAGCCAAACCATCCCACCACAATACCAACAAAGCACCTGCCACACTCCCCGAAACACCCACCAATCGTTCCTGAACCACAAAATTCCACCAACGATCACCTCTATGCTCAAGCACCAGGCCACCAGAACAACCCCATATACGTGGAGACTCTACCTCAGACCACCTAACCCATTTATTACACACCGGAATCGAGTGAGAAGGATATTCTCACCAGGAACTTGGCCGAAGACCTCAAGAAATTGACTAGCCGAGTTCAAGGTGTGGAAGGAGGTAATTATCCATGGAGATGGGAACAACCCCATCTACAACCGCCAGACTATCCCGGTAGTTGAGGGTAGAAGAAGGCTTGGTGGAGAAACTTACCACCACATCGAGCGGGTCAATCCAATAGATAAGGATAAGTTGTGGAGTAGTAAGATTGAAAGCATAATTAATTGGAGCGAACACGAACCTAGCAAGGATCTCGGTAAGAATCTTCAAGGCATTTCCAAGCTGATACAGCTGAAGCGTCACGGCATTACCTTTGGCTGGGGCTATCAGTACATTTGGCAAGAGTAAAACGACTGGTCTCCACCATGGAACGGTCCTTACTATCCATTGGAGCAACCCATACCGCACTTAGAACACACTTTCCACCAAGCCGACGTCTTATGGGGATCAGAGGAGGAAGTGTTAGCAGCCTTAAGGAACTTACTCCTGGAGGACGAGAATATGGACTGTTGTGTTATTTTTGAGGAGGAGGAGAAGGAAGGCCCTACCATCCAATCCGTGAGCAAGGGATCATCCCTTATAAATTAGACTATCAGACCATCCAGGGCCCGACGAGTCCCGGGGGTAGCAAGGCTGAACAACGTTGTTTATTTTGCTTTCCAAGAAAATGATTTCTCTTTCTTGCATTCTGTTTTAAATAAAGTTATCAATGTTCCGTAACGTTTGTTAAAATTATTGAAAATCAATTTTATGTTTTAATGAATCGATATTTATTATTATTTTTCTCTCATACTTTTACCTATACATCATTACTATTTCCTGTCTTGATGAACCAATGGTTGTGACATGCAATGAGACAACGCAACAAAAGGACAGTGATTCAGAAGATGATATGATACCCGAGTAAATTTTCAGAGAAGTAGAGGACTTTGAGAAAAAGCCTAAGTCCAATCTAGACGAGACCGAGGTAATCAACTTGGAAGATTCAGAGACTGTCAAATAAACTCGCATCAGCATCCACTATGTCGCCATCAGAGAAAAAGGAGTAGACACAATTCTTGAAGGAATATGAGGACATATTTGCATGATCGTACGATGATATGAATGGATTGAGTACATCCATTGTGGCTCACAAATTGCCCATGAATCCAATGTGCCCACCAATGAAGCAGAAGCTCCGGAAATTCAAACCTGATATGAGTATGAAAATCAAGGAGGAAGTCGCTAAACAAATCAATGTCAAGGTCCGTATATGGTCCACAGAGTACTGACATGAGGAGCTCTTATACTTGCATAAATGGACGGAGAAGTCTGGCCAAAATCAATCAACTCAGATGCAATCAAGCGATACTATGTGTAACTCTTTCTACTTTTCTCAAATGATGTAAATTGAACTACGCCCGACCTGATTCCCGTTTAAGAGGGGATACGTAGGCAGCCCTATGGGTTCGGTCACAAATCAATAAAAATCTTATTTTCCCCGCAATCAGAAACTGGGGCAGAATTTTGTGAAGGACCCTCAAAATTTCGAAGCAAGTTCAGCCGATCGCAACATGTACAATAGTCTGAGATGTCTACCCGTCTAACTAGGGAAGAATTTTGAGGAGGACCCTCAAAATTCCATAGTGAAAGAGGTTGCAATGTCTTGAATCTTAAAGTACATTTTTACTATGTCTTTAAAAAACTATGTATGCTTGCTTGTAAGGTAACTTTGTTTAGCCAAACGCTACCCTGATGACACAAACAGGATCATCAGACCAAGCAAAGCCAGCGGGGACATGAATCAACCTCCCCCATATACAAAACTCATGATTTTTCTTTGTATGCAGGGACAAAGGATAGACATACCGCAAAGTCACAATCCTCACAACAATCGCGTTATCGAAATCTGCTACCAGCTAAGAAATTCTTCTACTATCTGCTATTCATTCTACTTTCTACATAAGGCTAAACGCTGCCTTCCCTTGCATAAGGCTAATCTCTACCTTCCCTTACATTAGGCTAATCTCTACCTTCCATTTGCATAAGGCTAATCGCTGCCTTCACCTTACATAAGGCTAATCTCTTCCCTCATCTACATAAGGCTAATCTCTGCCTTCACCTTGCATAAGGCTAATCTCTGTCTTCATCTGCATAAGGCTAATCTCTGCCTTCACCTTGCATAAGGCTAATCTAGGCCTTCACCTTGCATAAGGCTAATCTCTGCCTTTATCTGCATAAAGCTAATCGCTGCCTTTACCTTGCATAAGGCTAATCTCTGCCTTCCCTTACATAAGGCTAAATGCTGCCTTCACCTTGCATAAGGCTAATCTCTGCCTTTATTTGCATAAGGCTAATCTCTGCTTTCATCTGCATGAGGCTAAGCTCTGCCTCCATTTGCATAAGTCTAAGCTATGCCTTCCCTTGCATAAGGCTAATCTCTGCCTTCATTTGCATGGGACTAAGCCCTGTCCCACATCTTGCATGAGACTAAGCTTTGTCTCCACCTTGCATGAGGTTAAGCTCTACCTCTGCATCATGCATGAGGCTAAGCTCTGACTCCATCTACATAAGGCTAATCTCTGCCTTCATTTGCATGAGACTAAGCTCTGTCACCATACTTGCATGAGGCTAAGCTCTGCCTCCAATTTACATTCTTTTCATCGAGACTAAGCACTGTCTCTCCAATATTATCTATTTTACTCTTCTTTTGGGCTAAGCTCTGCCCTCCACTTCACAAGACTAAGCCTTGTATTGTTTACATTATATTATTGCATCTCATGGGCTGAAATATCGCCAATCTGTCTAAAGGCATCATAGTCCAAAGGCATCATCCTCATAGCCGGAAGACACCATGTCATGGCCTGAGGATCTCTCAAACTTGCATATCATTATTCAAAGGCGTCATGGTTCGGAGGCACCATCTTCATGGCCCGAGAACATTATTTCATGGCCTGCGAATCTCTCACTGAACAACCCATGGCCCAGGACGTCATCCTCAACCGTCCGAAGACAACTTTCATGGTCTGAAGGGAATCTGCATCATGTTTAAATTTTCGCACAAATATATGCTTGTAGTATCTTTATTTGCAGGTGATCTGGTAAGCAACTACTATCCCAGCAGGAGCGGTCTCGCTCCAGTTCCTTCGACTATCTCAAACCTGACTTCTCCCTTAAAACTATTCTTGTACCTATCCTGAAACGTTGTATCCGTTCTAGTGATGACTTCATCGGTCCATTCCGCCGATGAATTCAGAACTACACACAGCCTGATTCATGTAAAACCAGGGATATGTAGGCAGCTCAGAAGCCAGAGTGCGGCCTAAATCTCTCAAATCGTTTCGCTCGGTCAAAATTGGCCATCATATCTTTACCCGACAACTCTTTCGTCCTTTCCGAGTAAAGAGAGGCAGTTGTTGACACCTAATTTTTATCAAAATAATTTTTTAATTGCATATATGTCTTCAAAATCATGCATTAGCATCCATTGATATTTTCCCATAATTTTTCATATTTTTATTAATTTGCCCAGTATTTTATTTCTAATAAATAATCATAAAATTGCATAAAAAATGATTTCAAAATATTTTTTGATTTAATATTACTATTTATGGTCCTATTAAATCCAAATTATTTCATAAATAGCCAAATTGGCAGCTTTTGGTTATAATTGCAACAACTTTGCAATTATAGCCCACGCATACATTTTTGTGTTATTTTACTAGAAATTAGTCCATTGTATTTTAAAATACTAAATTACTATTTTTAAGAATTTCTATGTATGAAAATCATTTTTATAATTAGTTAATTATTTTACAAATTAATTTTAATCAATTATTTTGGGTATTTAATAAACATCCCCTTTTATTTTCAATTTTAGCCTAAATCAACCAGCCCAATACCCTTATAAGTCAGCCCAAAAGACCTTAGGCCCAATATTAGGCTGCCTGACCCAACTCCTTTAGCCAATCATGGTCGTTGATCATTTTGATCAACAATAAGGATAATTCCTACCATAATTAAACTAACCCACACCCCCTAACCCTAATCATTTTACCCCTTCCCCCCGTTGTCACTCTTCTCTTCCTCTCTCAAACGCTCTCTAGCAAAACCCTAATTTCCCCTCGCCGTCACCAGCTTACACTATCGTTCCATGGTGATTCTTCATCACCTCCGGCCTCTAATGGTCTCCTACGTGCTATGGTATCTTCGTCTCCTAGATCCTTGAAGAGATTCCAAGGGACCTAGGCAGGTCTGTTCCATACCTTTGGCTTCTTGCCTGTTTCAGGCTATCTGGATCGACCTTGAGTAAGAATATTCTTGTTTTTATTTCAAATCCATGGTTTCCCTAAGCCTATGTTCTCGTCTTTGTTGTACTTAAAATCCCTAATTTTATCTTTGATCTTCTCAGATCTGTACAAATCTTAGACGGATTGAACATATTTCGCATGTTTTCCTTGAAAGTTTTCTGGTTTTTCAACTGATTTTCCGTTTTGCCTAAACTAGGGTTTACCCTAAGTCGTGTTCTCAAAAGGTTTTCAGACTTTTTAATGCTTAATCGATTGTTCTTAAGTGTTCTCCACTGATTTATGCTAAAGTTTCCTAAACCCTAATCGATTTATATGAAAATCCTAATTTTCCAAATGTTCTACTTCGATTCTGAGTTTTCCATGTTACCCGTTGCATTGTCTCATTATGTGTTTGACTTACATGCTTTCCTTAGTCAGATTCATTGCTTGTGATTTTTACCCTAATTCATCCCTATTAGGGTTTCTGAATTATTTTCCGCCTAATTTCTCTATGTCTATGGAATCTTGCCTAGCATATCTTTTATTTGTGAAAATTGGTATTTTCCAGAAATTAGTATCACTTTGAAACTTTGACTGACTGATTCTTGATTATTTCCCTTGTTTATGACTTTAATTAGTCTTCCTGCCTTATATGATCACCTATAGTATCTACGAATTCCTTGCAAGATTATTTCCTTAATTAAACCCTTAACTGCTCACTCTTTACTTACGTCTGATTTGAATTTCTTTCCTTAAATATCTCATGTCCTTACCGTTGGGTAATTACCCTTAATTAAGGGAAGACTATATTGATTTTGCGTGTAATTGATTATGTGATTTTCTTAATTGCTGAATAATTGATTCTTTACCTTATTTTGTCTAGCTCTCAACTACTATATATACTCTCCTCTATTCTCACTTCTACACACACGAACACAAGTTCAAAAATACACGAACATTAGTTCACAAACACACTTACACTCTAAAAGCTCTATGTTATTCTCTACTACTTGTGATATTCATTGGTCTAGTCGGCTGTAAGCCAAGGATAGATATTGCACAACATCTGCTTTACATTCTGTGTTCTCTTTCCCTAACTAGTATGTCCTTGATTATTTTTAAAATCTAAACCCTATGTGTTTCATTACTGCCTTAAGTTCATCAATTATGAGTTCTATTCTTGTTCTTGTTCACTGTCTTGCTTAGCATTGCCTTGTTCAATATGTAATTAGCATGTCTAACTATATTTGTCTATCTACTGCTTTATCTAGCGTGTCTAAATCCTGTTTGTTCAGTAAATGACTAGCATGTCTACACTATGAATACTTGTGTGATGTTTGCTTAGCCTGTTCATTTAGGTTCTTGCCTAATCTGCCTTACTAAGTTATCTAGTCTCTCAAAGCAATTCTAGTTGTATGCTTAATCATGTTCAGTGTTTATGTGGCTTTACTGAAATCTTTGCTATATGTATCAATCACCTACCCCTTTATAACTAACTTATTAAAACTCTTGAAAATTTATGTGCACCCTGTTGTTTATGTGTTCCACCATACACTGATGTGTATTCCATGTGTCCCCAATCCCCTCAATCCCTGTTTGGAATCTGTTTTCTAAGTATTCCCAATTCATTTGTGTTCTGATTTCAAAAGTGTTTCAATACTTTCACTTAAACTGTTTTACCACTAAAATATCTCTTATTTTTAAAACCTTTTCACTCCTAGAGTCCTCTTCATACGGTTTTACCAAAAACCTCTTTCAAAACTATATCAAGCACTCTCACTTTAATCTTAAGTCTATAGGTTATGCCCCTCCAGTGTGTGTATTGCCTTGGAATCCTCTTGAGATTCCTTTGAACTCTGGCACACTGGGGCTGGCCATTCCACACTGCACATATTTAGTCCGTATCGTGAAAAATCTGGGTGTGAGCACTGCCCGGGATCCATGAGGTCCTTAAGGAATTCTGACACACCTGGACACAAACTTGGCTATAAAATCCTTGGCATTTGAGACTACTGAAGGCCTGGTATCCCCATTGTTTGCCTTGGGCCTGCTTCAGGCTTCCTATAATTTAATTTATACTTCATTTATGTAATTTATGTAATCCTGCTCTATAATCATCCTTTGTAAACAGATATTGGGGTAACTAGTGAAAAGTGAGGGTAGATATATGATCATGTGGGGTACAGTTGCGTAGGAATCATGCTTTGGGATTTACATTATGCTAATTCGCTCTAGAAATCATGTTCTAGGCTTGTGTGATGCACTAGAAATCATGTTCTAGGATTGCTATGTTATTTGCATTAAAACTATGTTGAATCTGTGCATTAGATATCCTATTATAGGGCACTCACATTTACTGCTTTGCATATTAGAAACATGTGGTAAACCATCACTCTATTTCCGATTCTGTATAATTCATGATCATTTAGAAATCATGCCACTAGGCTACTAAAGCTGCCTAATAAAATAGTCATCTCTGTGTGCATTAGATATCCTGTTCTTAGGACTCTGTTTGCATCTGTTTTGAATCATGTCTATTTCGACTAAATAAATAACTGCCCATGAAAGCGTTTAAAACAGCCTCACGCGTAGGTATCATGTCTCTAAATACAAATTAGTATAAATCACTTGTTATAAACTACATCACCTAGAGCAGCATGCCCATAGGTTGAAATAATCTCAAATTGTTTAAATAGCTCCTGTAACTGTGATTGCATACAGTCCCACGCCTAGGTAAGCCTTAGGTAATTAATCTCTATATAAAATTAAAAATTGTATTTTTGATTGTTTGCTGCTAAGTTTTACAAGACTTAAAATCAGTAGGCAAACTGATTAGGACCTTTTCATTGAGTTTGTGAAACAGTGTTGCATATTTTATATATTAATGTTCACCTAGACATCCTGTCCTAGGACTCTTTCTCTGAAATTACCTGAATCTGTGTTTGAGGCGTGCTGCTTATTTGTCTATATATATGGAGGAAAATATGAGCCCCTTAATTGCTTCCCCTATTTGATTGTCCTATGTGTTATTTTGTTGTCGCCTAGATTTTTCCCTTTTGAATACCTTAGGGGTTGCCTAGAACTGCCAAGATTTAGAGGTCCTAAACTCCTCCGGGACCACAAGGAAGGGACGGGTAACAACACGCTTAGAGTTCGTTAATCAACTCGGTTATATAACCGCTAAGGGGTGGGATAATGGGTAGTAAAAGGATATGATGACATGTGCGCTAATGCAACGTGTAACCCCTCGTTGAGGAGTGATTGCCGGGAATTGCATGGATATGATCCTATAGGATAAATAACTTAGGACCCCTTTCACCCATTTACATATGTGTGCTTAGACTGCTAATCTGTTAAAACCTTTATTCATTTACTTATGTGTGATTAGACTGCTAATCTGTTTAAAACATTTATTCATTTACATATGTGTACGTAGACTGCTTATTTGAACTTGATTAATTCACAAAGTAAGTTTGGTAGGGACTCACAATTGTGGACTTCGAGGGGTGCCTAGCACCTCCCCCTTGAAGTAACTTCAAGCCCTTACCCAATCTCTAGTTATACAATTAGTGTTATAAATGACTCGTAAGTAGGTGCCCTAACGCAGCTTAATTCGTTAGGTGGCGACTCTTCAAATTCCTTACATCCCTTTTCCCAAAAGGAAATGAGTTGTCCCAATAATGTCAAAAACCCTCACTAATCTGAAAGGAGAGGAAAAAGGGGGCGCGACAGTGCCTCGTCTGGGGGCGGAGATACTCAGGGTAGAGGCAATTCTTCCAAGCCATTTAATTCAGCACTTCAGACGTCCCATTGTGCCTCAGGTGGTCGTGGCTCTTACTTGCCTTATTCTGATCAGTCAACCCCGATCAGAGCACCTCATCTTCAGAGTTATTATCGTGGTCAGCCAGTTCGTCAGGGTCAGCCTCAGTATCAGGATGGTTGTTATGAGTGTGGTGAATATGGGCACATTCGGAGATCTTGTCCGAAATTTTTGGGTAATCAGCCTCACTACCAGAATTCTTGTGCTATAGTTCCGGCACCAGCTGCAGCACCACCTGCCCAGCCAGCCAGGGGTAGGGGTCAGGTAGTCAGTGGTAGAGGTCAGAATGTTAGAGGCGGAGGCCAGCCCGCTAGAGGTGGTTGCCAACCCGTTAGAGGTGGAGGACCACCTGTCAGGGGTCCTCCTGGTGATACAGTTCAGGGTGGTGGGGACCAGCCCCAATTATATGCATTTCCAGCCAGACCCGAGGCAGAATCCTCCGATGCAGTTATCACAGGTACCATTTCAGTTTGTAATAGAGATGCTTTAGTTTTGTTTGATCCGGGTTCTACTTATTCTTATATATCATCCTATTTTGCCTCGTATTTGGTTGTGCCCTGTGATTCTTTGAGTGTCCCTGTTTATGTGTCTACGCCGGTGGGGGATGCTATTGTTGTAGATTGTGTATATTGTTCGTGCGTAGTAATTATTGAGGGTCTTGAAACTAGTGTAGACCTTTTGCTTCTTGACATGATCGATTTTGATGTCATATTAGGCATGGATTGGTTGTCACCTTATTATGCCATCTTGGACTGTCACGCCAAGACAATTACTTTAGCTTTGCCGGGATTGCCTCGGTTAGAATGGAAAGGGACTCCTGGTCATTCCCCTAGCAGAGTGATTTCTTACGCCAAGGATCGTCGCATGGTTGAGAAAGGATGTTTGGCTTATTTGGCTCTTATCCATGATTCTGATGCCGAGATTTTTTCAGTAGATTCAGTGCCTATTGTTCGGGAGTTTCCCGAAGTGTTTCCTGCAGACCTGCCGGGGATGCCACCCGACAGGGATATCAATTTTTATATCGATGTTGCTCCGGGCACTCAGCCCATTTCTATTCCTCCATACAGGATGGCCCCACCAGAATTGAAAGAATTAAAAGAACAGTTGCAAGACCTGCTTGATAAGGGTTTCGTCAGGCCTAGTGTCTCGCCCTGGGGTGTGCCGGTTTTGTTCATAAAGAAGAAGGATGGATCGATGAGGATATGTATAGATTACCGGCAGTTGAATAAAGTTACTATCAAAAATAAGTATCTGTCGCCGAGAATTGATGATTTATTTGATTAGCCTCAGGGTGCCAGTTGAAGATTAGGACGTACGATGTTCCTAAAACAGCCTTTCGGACAAAGTATGGCACTATGAATTTTTGGTGATGTCTTTTGGCTTGACTAATGCCCCAGAAGCCTTTATAGATTTGATGAATCGAGTTTTCAAGCCTTATCTGGATTCCTTCGTAATTGTGTTCATTGATGATGTTCTTATATACTCCCGCAGTCAGGAGGAGCATGAGCAACACCTCCATATAGCACTCCAGACTTTGAGGGATAATCAGTTGTATGCGAAATTTTTTGAGTGTGAATTCTGGTTAGATTCAGTAGCTTTCTTGGGCCACGTGATATCAGCAGAGGGTATTCAGGTAGATTCTAAAAAGATAGAGGCATTCAAGAACTGGCCTAGACCCACTTCAGCCACGGAAATCAGGAGCTTCTTTGGTTTGGCGGGATACTACCGTCGTTTTGTGGAGGGGTTCTCATCTATAGCAGCCCCGATGACGAGATTGACTCAGAAGGGTGCCCCATTTAAATGGTCGGATGAGTGTGAGGCGAGCTTCCAGAATCTCAAGACAACCTTGACTTCAGCACCGGTATTGGTGTTACCATCAGGTTCAGGATTTTTCACGGTATATTGTGATGTTTCCCGTGTTGGGTTGGGAGTGGTATTGATGCAAGAGGGCAGGGTGATAGCATATGCATCTCGGCAGTGCAACGCGACCATGGCCCACGTGAGCTCATAGGGTAACGGACCTGGGGGGAGTGCATTTGTTCTATCCGAACGCGACCTTAGGGTCGCGAACGCGAAGGTCCAACTCCTAAAGCATCGCGAATGCGGGCAGGCTCACGCGATCGTGTAGAAGGCCTGCCTAGCTATATAAAAATAATTTTAAAACTCGGGCAGAACCTTTCTTTCACTATTTTTCGAACTACCAAGCCCTAAGGACGATTTTCTTCACCAAAGTTCATCCCCAAAGTGTAGGTAATCAATTCTGAACTCTACTCTTTCAATTACCCAATGTTTTTCATCACTTTTAAATCAAAAATCAAGAATTTTCATGGTAAAAATTGAGGGTTTGGGTAGAACTAGGAAATTTTGTAAAAATCGAATCTTTACCTCGAATTGAGGTCGGATTTTGAAACTAATTGCATGTTCGAGCTCGGGGGTGAATGGGTAAACGTAATTTGGTCCGAACCCCGAGTTTGGACCAAACGGGCCCGGGGTCGAGTTTTATCTTTTTTTGGGAAAAAAATATAATTTTCAGTAAAGTTAGTTCCTTTAGAATTAATTAATGATATTAATTTAATTATGGTTAGATTCGAGTGTATTGGAGGTGAATTCAAAAGGAAAAGCAATAATTGAGCAGTGAGTGGCCTGTGAATTTGAGGTAAGTGCTTGGTTTAACCTTGACTTGAGGGAATATCAATCCCCAACTTAATTGCTATGTGAATTTGCATGTGCGTGGTGTATAGGTGAGGTGACGAGTATCTATGCACCACCAAATTATCTGTTAAACATTATCCCTTTCCCGTTTCCAATTTATTTGATTCACGGCTTAATTGTTTTATGCTCATTGATGTTTCTATGACTACTTGGCTTTGTTAACTTGTTGATAAGTCTTGGTTCAATTATTTTTGGAAAGTGTTGGTTGTTCCCTTGGTTTCATTGTGGTACATAAAGGTTGAGCGGGTTAACATTGTTTTACGAAATATGTATATTTCTTTTGGTTTCATTTTGAGATGATATTGATGAAGTTTATGAGAAAATACAGTTTCTTGTTTATATTTGTTGAGACAAAAATATTTTGAAAGGCTTGGCCTGAATTGTGAGAGTTTTCATAAATAAACTGATATGATATGTCTGGTGGGAATGGGTTACACGCCGCAACAAGGAGTAATAAAGGTGGACATGTGAGATCGGGTTGCACGCCGCAACAGGAGAAATAAGGGTGATATATATATAGGGAGGAGCAATAAGGGTGCACGCTGCAACGAAATAAGGGAGGACACCTATATTTTACTGATTTTCAAAGAAAACAAATATTTGAGAACTTACTGGTTCACTTCACTATTTTTCATATTTCACTATTATTTTTAAGTTAAAGTTTGAAAATTTGGAAACTTACGTGACAATTGGTTATAACTGAGACCTGGAAAAGGTGACTGAGTTATTTTAAATTGTTGTTATAGTTATTGTTCGTTTATTTTAGAATTTTCTTTTTGCTTTATTTATATTGTTCACAGGTTATATTGTAAATGCCCTGTCGTAGCCTCGTCACTACTTCGTCGAGGTTAGGCTTGGCACTTAATCAGTATATGGGTTCGGTTGTATTGATACTACACTCTGCACTCTTTTGTGCATATCCAGGTACCGGACAACGTTAGGAGATCTTAGTAGTCGTATTCATCATTTGGAGACACGAGGTATATCTGTCGGCGTCCGCAGATTCCTGGAGTCTTCTCCTAGATTTATAGAGACTGCTTTATTTTACTCAAAAACATGTATATTATTTCTTTCAGCCCATTATTTATAGTATTCTTAGAAGTTCGTGAATTGTGACACCAGACCCTGGGTAGACTTATGGTTATATATATATATATATTTAGTTCGAGGTTCAGTTATTATTATTATTCCTGGAATCATTTATTGGACATTACTAGATTCAGTATTTACTTTTAATTTGTTCTATTATGTGTAAATGAACTTTAAAACGAAAATGGTTATTAAATTTCTAACATCGGCTTGCCTAGCAAGTAATGTGTTAGGCACCATCACGATCCCGTGGGTTGGGAATTTGGGTCGTGACAACTTTACACGCGACCCACAAACGCTCTCTTGTCGTGCTCTTGGCACAAGATAGTTAACTTGCGCTGGTGTGGATAGACATGGCAGGAGGCCGAGGACGAGGCCGCGGAAGGGGACGCGATGGAAGGACAAAGAAATTTTCCATAGTTACCTTTGGAAGCTCTGTTGGAGCGCGCATGAAACCATAATCTACAAATGAGGAAGCTGTGTTAATTACACCAATTCAACTAAGTGAATTGAGGAACCCTAATGAGACTGGGTTGTCTTCGAAACCAACTGGAGATGCTAAGAAACTTCAATTGAGTCCAGATCTGGCAATTGAGAAGCCAAATAAGGTCGAGGAGAAAGCAATTGCATACGACAACACAAAGGATGAAGAAGTGGTACAAGAACCCAATGGAATAGTACTGAATGCTACAGTACATCAACCAGCTCGACAATGAGTAAATCTGTTTGCTAAGAACAGAACAATGGAAAATGGTATGACTCTTTCCTATATCGCACCTCATTTAGTTAATGAAAAAATAGTGATTCAGCTGGAAAAGGAGGAAGTGGAACGAGAGACGGAAAAATGGAGGGGAACCCTAATTGCCTATGTAATTGGGGATTGCCCAGTGTATAATGCTATGCGGCGTTATATTGATTAGAAATGGAACAACATTGCAAGTCCGGATTTATTCATGCATGATAAAGGATATTATATCATCAAATTCCAACCACAGATGACATGCACGAAATCTGTATTCTGGCCCTTATACTATCAATAATCGACTTATCATTTTGAAGCCTTGGACAACATATCTCGATTTTGATAAGGAATTCCCAACTGAAATCCCTTTATGGGCAAAATTCCCAAAATTACCAATGAATTGTTAAAGGAATAACCCCTTGAGTAGGATTTCTAGTGCTATAGGTATTCCTATGTACGCAGATGAATGCACAACTAAGTTTTCTTCTTCACGAATGCTAATAGAGGTCGATGTGACAAAACCTCTACCAGATGAAATAGAAGTTATGGACCAAATGGGAGACCTTTTCAGCAAGCAGTGACATATGATTGGAAGCCATTGTTCTGCAACAAGTGCTAAGTAATTGGTCGTGTTTGTCCAACTGAGAAGAGAAAAAATGAAACACAACAAGTGGACCAGGCAAAAAAATAAGGTGGACCAAAGAAAATCATCCATATACGGGTAACCAAAGAACAAGCAACTGTAAAACAAAGAGACTCAAATAAAGATGGTGTGCAGAATGTAGAACAAGAGGTGTCCCAACTCAAAGAAACAAATGACAAGCATACAAAGGGTGATGAACAATTACAAAAGGAAAATATAATGATACAGGAGCAACAATCCATCACCATGCCATCATCCAGCGGGGTAAGAAATGTGGATATTACGCTTAACAAAGGGAAAACAGTAAACAATGTGCGAGAACTAAACTTGCAGGATTTTCCTATCTTATGTTCAGTATCAACTAAGAATGGTTTTGAAGTGTTAAATAGAGGCTAAGGTGGTTCACACTCAGCACCTCTTGACAAAGGAGGTGGGATTAACCTTACTCTATGAATTGTCTTTTCTGGAATGTAAGGGGTGAAAATAAGAGGTATAAACAGAAGGAATTACGGAAGTATCTAAGGGCCAAACAGATTACTCTAGCCGCCGTGACTGAAACTAAAGTGAAAGAACATAAAGCTCATCTTGTTACTAACGTTGTGGATCCAGACTGGGGATTCCAAAACAACTATCAGAGTGCTAATAATGGAAGAATTTGGTTGCTTTGGGATAATAGCATATACATTGTTGATAAACTGAGAGAGGAGGCACAACTACTACATTTCCAGATTACTATAAAAGCACCCGGTATGCCATGTGTACTATCTGTCATTTATGGGTATAACACTTGTGAACAAAGGAGGAACTTATGGTATACACTGAAGGAACTGGCACAAGGTATAAATATGTCATGGTTGATATGCGGTGATTTTAATGTTGTGTTATATCCACATGACAGACTTTTTGGGAATCCTGTCTAATATGCAGAAATAAGAGACTTTACTGATTGTATACATGACCTGTCACTAAATGAAGTTAACTAGAAAGGTGAATGCTACACATGGACAAACAAACAACAAAGTAATGACAGAATATGCAGCAGGCTAGATAGAGCCTTTGGCAACCATGAATGGATTATGCAGTGGGGCCATGTAGTGATGGAGTATGACGTGCCTATAATCTCAGACCATGATCCTATTCTATTTTCTTTGGAAGCAAATCAAAACAAAGTCAAAGTTCCTTTTTGATTTTTCAATACATGGGTTGAACTTGACAATTTCCTATCCATAGTTGAAAGAATTTGGCGGCAAAGATTCACTGACTGGAAGATAAGGAACATATGGATGAAACTGGAAGCCCTTAAACCATTACTCAGGCAACTGAATAATGAGGAGTTCAAATACATTTCACAAAGAGGAGACAAAGCAAGGAGTGACTTAGTGGCAATCCAAAAATAGCTAAATTGTCACTGGTCTAATTACCTGGTGGAGCAGGAAAGAGTTACTTTACACAATTTGGAGAAATGGTCGTTGATTGAAGAAAGTATCATGAGACAGAAATCAAGGGTCAAATGGATTCAATTGGGAGATTCGAACACTAAATACTTCTCTATTCTGGTCAAGGAAAGAAATCAGAAAAAGCACATCAGAGAGATCACATCCTTAGATGGAGTGAAACTTACTAAACCAAAAGACATTTAGAGGAGATTGTGAATTTTAATAAGTCACTGATGGGGTTATCAGCTCAGTTATTACCGACAATTAACAAACTCAACATAAAGAGAGGGCCAATTCTATCTAAACAGCAGAGACTTGATCTAATTGCGGCAGTAACTGAAGAGGAGATACAAGAAGGGCTGGACTCTATAGGTGAGGACAAGGCACCAGGAATTGATGGATATAATGCCATTTTTTTTCAAATAATCATGGGTCACCATCAAAGAGGAAGTGATAGGAGTAGTACAAGTTTTCTTTACTACAGGGAAAATGTACAGAGCTATCAACTGTACAACTATAACTCTGCTGCCAAAGAGTGATAATCCTACAATAGTTAAAGAATACAGACCAATAGCTTGTTGCACAATCCTGTATAAATTGATCAAGTCAAATCAACAAGAATCCAGAAGGTCATTGCATCCATTATCAGTGAAGCACAAGCATGATTTATACATGGGAGAAAGATTGGGAATAATATCATATTATCACATGAACTGGTGAAGGCTTACACAATAAAACATATGTCTCCAAGATGCATGATTAAGATAGATTTACATAAAGCTTATGATTCAGTGGAGTGTATATACTTGGATCAGATCATGGTGGAACATGGATTTACTGCTTAATTCATCACATAGGTCCTAGAGTGTATGCAAACAGTAAATTATACTATATTGATTAATGGTGAACAATCAGAACCTTTCCACGCCGCAAAACAACTCAAAAAAGGAGATCTCATGTCCCCTTTCCTATTTTCCATTGCAATGGAATACTTGTGTATGAGCCTGAAAGGAATGACAAATATGGCAAAATTTTACTACCATCCGAGATGCTCAAAGCTAGCAGTCACACACTTGTGTTTTGCAGATGATCTGCTCATTTCCAGAGGTGAAATCTCATTAGTGATTGCACTACACCGTTGCTTTAATCAATGTTCTGAAGCCTCAGGTCTAAAAGCAAACTTAAGAAAAGTTATATACTTTGGCGGAGTGAACAAAGATGACAGAGAAAGAATCCAACATGAACTTGGGTTCTCTAATGGTGAACTACCATTTAAATACCTTGGGGTTCCATTGTCGACCAAGAAGGTTTCCCTAATACAATGACAACCTGTTATAGAGAAGATAGTGGCAAAGATCTCATCATGGATTACAAAGAAACCATTCTATGTAGGAAGAATTCAACTTGTCCAAACTGTTCTATTTGGTATGCAAGCCTACTGGGCTCAATTGTTTGTGCTCCCTTCTAAAGTCTTAAAAACTATTGAGACCTACTGTAGAAGCTACATATCGTCAGGTTGCAATACCATCACCAAGAAGGCTCTAGTTTCCTGGGATAAAGTATGTGCTCTAAAGAGTATTGGCGGTCTTAACTTGACAAATTTATACCTTTGGAATAAAGCGGCTATAACAAAGACCTACTGGGATCTAGCACGTAAGCATGATAAACTTTGGATCAAATGGATTCACATAAACTACATCAAGGGGCAATCAATAAACTCCGTGGCTATATCTCAACAAGCATGCTGGATGGTTAGGAAGATTATAGAAGCAAGGTCTACTCTGGAGGAAATGCTATTCAATTTCAGAGTTGGAAAGAGTATCACAAGACAAATATACATACAACTGATAGGAGATGAAGCTAGAGTGCCATATAAATGCATGATGTTCGCCAATATTGCTCAACCAAAAGCTTTATTTACTTTGTGGTTGCAGCTGCAGGGAAGATTACATATTGCTGACAGATTAACCAAAATGGGAAATAAAGATAAATACTCAATGTGTGATGTGCCAAATATCTGAGGAAACTAATGTGCACCTATTTCTGGAATGTGATTTTTCTAAAGGAGTGTGGTATAAAGTGCTTCAATGGGCACAAAGGCGACCAATGAATACAGTAGGATGGCAACAACAACAACAACAACAAGAGATTATTAGTAGATCAAAGGGGAAATCTCAAGCTGCACAGATGTTCAAAATGATATACACAGAATATGTCAATAGCATTTGGAGCGAAAGAAATATGAGAATTTTTGAGAAAGTGTATAGAAATAGTGAGTCATTAGCTAGATATATTGCTTCTGTTTGTAGTGTGAGAGCTCCCATTAGAATTAGAAAGGAAGTACTTATGTATAGATTCTGAAACAATCTCTTAGATCATGTAGTAGTGGGACAGATACTTGGTTAGCTAACTGTGTTGGTTAGCTAAGATTTTGTACAGTTCTTTAGTGATAAATAAAAAAATATTTAGTTACCAAAAAAAAAAAAGCACTTTTCAAAAAAAGTAGTTTTTGACATCTTGGCCAAACAGGCTCTAAGAGAGAAGCAAATGGCATCCACCTAATTTAAAAATAATAATGTCGCGTAAAATAGACATATAAAAGTTAAAATATTATTTTATATCTAAGGAGAAGATATGCTAGATGAATGGCCGTTGGGAAATATTTCTGCCAAAAAAAAGAAGAAGAATACAAAAATGTTGGGAAAATCACGTAGTATAGCAGTTCCCAAAAAGTAATAGTAGGCAAAATATATATTTTTGTATATTACTATATAATATATATTTGAATATTTGACTGGCGAATATAATTATTTTTTAGCAACCGGTCAAATGTGTAACTTGTACATATGTATGCGCCTAGTTTGAGCCTTAGTTAAATGAAAATTTAATCCAAATAGCCGTTCACCTAATCTCTTAAACTTAAAATAGCCGGAGGATGTATAATTTATATATAATTCATGTAAAATATATGTATAACTATATATAATCAATGTATAATCTATGTATGCCGGCTAGAAAAAGTAAACATTAAATCTAGCCGGCTATTTGTGTAACAATCCCTACTTAAATCAAGTCCAGAGTTATTGGGCCATTATTACATTATCATATAAAAGTATAAGGCCCGTTAAGATTCACCAGTCTACACGGCCCATACTGAAAATGCTTAAAGAGATTCTTGTGAAAATTTCCTTCAAACGAAAAAAGGAAAACGAAACGGGAATTTTTTGTATAGATACGAAATTTCAAACTTATTTACCCGATTTATCAATGATTTCCATTTACATAAAGTAACTAAAGTTTTTTACAAAATATAAACAAATTCTGTCAAAATCTACAATTTATATACAAATTAAAATACAATTTTTTTCTATAGGATTCGGTCAAAAACTACAATTTATATACAATTATATTAGCTGTATATATTTTATATGTTGTTTCTACGCCCAACATACAAAATGTATACGCTTTATTTATGTCTTATTGTTCGAGTTTCAATCTGAAATTTTAACCAAAATCATCTTGAATCTTCACCAAAATCTCTGAAGATTGAGATATATAAACTCCAAATAATTTTCCCAATTATTTACAACAACACCTAATTCAAATAAATAATAATTTCACAAAATTCAATTTTTCAATTTAATGCTTGAAAACTTTTTAATGGTCGTTAATGATTATTCCCTAAAGAGATGGTGATAAGAAACTTTGTATCTTAAAAGGTTCGTTTGAGTTAGTTTAATTGAGTCACGTTTGTTAGGGAGCACTTTACTCCTAATGTAGGACTTTCCGGCGCGAATCCGGATTTAGTAGGGACCCAATGTGGGTACCGGATACCGGGTGGGAAACCAAAAAAAAAACGTCTCAGATAAATTGAGGCTTTTATCTTTAGGACACGTTTAACCATAGATTTTGTCAAAATTTAATTGGTTTTTTGGCAAATACATATTTGTTCATAAACTTTATCTATATTTTAATAAATTCGCAAAATTCAAATCCCAAAACCAACTCAAGCCCAAAACATTACTATCACATTTTTTAAAAATTGATTACCAAGTGGGAGAGAGATATTCAATTGAGTCCTAACTGTGATCACTTCCATCTATATTTTAGGTTAATTACACTAAACATCTTTATTATATGACTCAATTTCGAATATATTCTTGCATTTTAAAATCAAACACTTACGTCTTTATACTATGAAAATTTTACACTTACATCCTCTGTGAGGTATATTTATAACTATCTTGAAAATCTGATAAACTATCGGGATATTTACAAAAATATTATCTACAATCCAATAACTTTTAGGATATCAAGACATAAAATAATATCGTGATCAAAGGACATTCTTCTTGATAATCATATACTTCAAGAAGCAGATCCACACAAATCCAAGGAGGTTTGCCATATCTTACGTTCGAGAAATATCAATCCAAAAGAAGAAACAAAGGAACAAATAGAATTGTGCCCATAAAGACTCATATATCAACAAAATTAATTTTTCTTAAAAAAAGAAAAGAAAAGAAGGTATATTCATAATTAAGTATATAAATTTCGATTTTCTATCTTATAATTTTCATTCCTTTAAGGAGATAGAAAGCAGAGGCGGAGTCAGTATTTCAAGTTTATGGGTTTGAATCTTTTATCGTTTTATGTTAATAAGTTCTAAATTAATAAATTATATATATTTAATAAATTTTTAAAATAAATACAACGTTCGAATAAAAGCTATTAAATTCGACCGAACCCGTTTCCGACACTAAGTTCCACCCGTGATAGAAAAAGAGTGTTATGAACTTACGATCGTTAAATCGACCTAATTGCGGTCCAGTGCCCTTTACTGACGCTGCCCAAAACTTGGTCCAATTTCATTAGGTCCGTAGCGTAGTAGTTGTGGGGAAAGGTACTAATGGGCCATGGCTGCTACCAGTCCTGTCAACGAGCAATAATTTTTGGTGTATTGTAGTAACAAGTTATTATTATAAACAAGGAATTCCTATCGTTGTTCTACATATCACTTTCAGATAACACGTTTTTTCAGTTTTCAATCAGTTTCTGCTATTTCCTTTCAAGGCCCGACAAATTTTAATTACCCCGTATAAGATTCATTAACAGCTTGTTTACACAATATACCCACTAAAATTTCACTAATGGGTCGGGAGACTGGGGTGTATGCAGACCTTACCCTACCCCGAAAAGGGTTGAGAGACTGTTTCCAGGAGACACTCTGCTCAACAGGAAGCACAATAATATCAGAAAAGAAACAAGAGGAAAGACATGCAACAACAAAAAATATCAGAAAGAAAATAACAACAACAAATGAGTGAAAGGACAATAGCATAAAACTATGCAAAACAACAATGTGAACACAACATAGATAGACCACTAACAAACCTAAACAAAACTCTATCAGACTAATTGGTACAAAGAGGGATGAACTCTCGACTACCCCCTAGCCTACCACCCTAATGCTCGACCTCCACATGTTCCTATCAAGAGCTATATCCTCGGAAATCTGAGGTCGCGTCATGTCCTGCCTGATGACCTCGCCCCAATACTTCTTAGGCCGCCCTCTGCCTCTTCTCGTACTTGCCAAATTCAACCGCTCACACCTCCTAACCGATGCATCTAGGCTTCTCCTCTGCACGTGTCCAAACCATCTAAGCCGCGCTTCCCGCATCTTGTCTTCCACAGGAGCCACGCCCACCCTCTCCCGAATATCGTCATTCCGAATCTTATCCAGCCTAGTGTGCCCACACATCCATCTCAACATCCTCATTTCTGCTACTTTCATCTTCTGGATATGTGAATTCTTGACTGGCCAACACTCAGCTCCATACAACATGGCTGATCTAACCACCGCTCTATAGAACTTACCTTTGATTTTCGGTGGTACCTTCTTATCACACATGACTCCAGATGCTAACCTCCATTTCATCCACCCCACCCCAATACGGTGCGTAACATCCCCGTCGATCTCTCCATCTCTCTGGATAATTGACCCTAAGTACTTAAAACTTTCTCTCTTGAGGATGACCTGCGAGTCAAGCCTGACTTCCACATTCGCTTCCTCCGTCACGTCGCTGAACTTACATTAACAACTTGTTTGGAGGGTTTTATTAGAGGCGGATTTAGGATTTAAATGTTATGGGTTTAATATCTGAGTTTTTTAGCATTGAATCCATTATACTTTTAAAGTTATGGGTTCATTGCTACTATTTGTTGTAATATTAGTAAATTTTACACAAAAATTATTTTCCACATCAAAAGTACTGGGTTCAGATGAACTCGGTACCATAAGGCTAGATATGCCCCTAGTTGTTATGTACAATATCAACAACAACAACCCGGTAAAATCCTACAAGTGTGGTCTGAGGAGGATAGTGCGTACGCAGATCTTACCCCTACCCAAGAGAGTAGAGAGACTATTTCCGATAAACTCTCGGCTCAAGAAGACGAAAAGAGACACTATATTAGTACCATCAACAACAAACCAAGAAATCTAGTTGTTCTGTATCGTTTCATAATATATTGTATAGTATTGTACTATATTGTTTTGATGTATACAATATTTGAATAAATTGTATTGTTTGCCGTCGTTTCATGATGTCATGCACTAAAAATTTGAAACAAAATAAATGCTAGGTTTTATTACTGTATATTAAGAAGGATTTACTAGTTTGCACATTACAGGTCGCAAATTAGGTAGAAAACACACATTTTGCTGTTTTAAAGATTTTTGCAATTACATAATCGCGATTCTAATTTTTAAAAACGGTGAATATCACTATTGTTTTTTTTTTTTGGGGGGNAAATCAGTAGTAATTAACAGATTTGCTAGTAAACAAACGATGATTTTTGCATTCACAAGGAAATTAACTCTCATGTAACAAATATTTGGAAAATATTAACTCATATTTTTAGTAGTCAACTTCCTTAAACTTGTAAGTTATTATTTGTTTTGTCATGTTGTTTCAAAAATATGTTCTTCAAGCTCTTGATGTACTCAAATGTTTGTCCACTTAAAAACAACGTGATTACGAGTTGATATATTTAGATTAACATTTATAAATTCACTATTTGAATATCGTTAGTCTCCTTTAATATTTAATTTTAATTATATTTGTCGACTTGTTATCATCAAAATTTAGTGTATGAAATTGGTCATGTAATATAGTTAGGATCTAATAAGCCCTACAAATATACTAGATCTCTAATGCCAGTCTTCTCATTTCCATTATCCATGTAAGTTGTTTAAATATAAATTAAATATAATAGGTTGATATTTTCCAAGAGTAGAGAAAGTCTTGGCAACCTACTACCCATTTTGGCAAGTGCCATGAAATTAAGGAATTTCTCTATTGGGGTGTAGCCCCCCTCCCCCCCCCCCCCCCCCCATTTTTTTTATGCTACATTTGTACTGTATGTGTAATTAAATTCGAGTTCATTATTTGTAGATCTTAAATATTAATGTCTGAGGGTGATTTAATTAGTTTCCCTCTTTTGAATTGATTTATTTTAGTTACTATATATTTCCATGCGATGTATGTAAAATAGCAATTCAGATGAATCTATTGTTGTGACTGCTGTTATATTCCTCCATTTTAACTTAGTCATCATTTACAAACTTATTATAGTAAAAGTTGGGGTGTGATTTTTGTGTATTAGAGGGAAAATGTGATGGTTTTAGTTAATGCTCTAAATTGGTCAATTCAAGCACAAACACATGTGCCAATTCTTTATTCACGAGCTTATACCTAAATTAGAATATGATATTAAATAGAGATTTCCCCCATAAATATCCAAGTTGAGTTACTATGTTTATTATTTCTATTTTATCGAATGTCCCGCACGAAAAATACAATCAAATCTCTTTATAATAGTTGTCTTTTATAACAACACTTTACTATAACAACCAAGTTTTCTTTAGAACCAGTTTTTCATGTTATAATATGTTTTATATAATAATATTTTACTATAAAAACCAAAAAAATTGAAATATACAAAATTGTTACACAAAAATTTGACTATGTCACTTATTGAAATTCAAATGTGCTTTAATTTCAAGTAGTAAATGAGATTACAATATGAGAACAAAACCCTAGATGTCATATTGGTGAGACTATTGATGAAAAGTCAAACATGGAAGAAAGACCGTACAAGCACATGGTGAAAAATAAGAAGAGATAATTAAGAGAAGTTAACCTGTCTATTTTTATTTATGTGACACAATTTGATTATAGAAGCCAACTTATATAAAGTTGTTACGTTTAAAATTTGTAAGATGATTAATTATGATGAAAAAGAGAACCATTCTTATTAATATTCTTAATCATAAAAGTAACTGTCCAAATTAATATTTATCTTCAATTAAACATATCAGTAAAATACAACTAATTGAAACAAGAAAAATTAATAGATTCGGCGAAAAAAAATAATAAATGACTTTTTCTTAAAATGTCAATTATTTTAAATTAAATTAAATTTAACAAAATGACTAGTACTTGAGACCTAAGCGATGTATTTGGTTAGATGTAATTTTTCTTTCTCACCAACTGAATAATATATGTAATTTAAAGTTAATTATAACTTTATTCTCTCTTCTTGTGGAACCATAGTTAACTTAATTAATATAATAAACCAAAACTTTGAGTAAATAACTAATGGGCCCTAAATAATTATCTATGTAACTGCAGATCACTAATTTAAAATTTGCATAGTACAATATTTCGTTGAAAATCACAAACGGTCTTGTAAACATGTGATCTTCATTGTAATCATAAAGCATCTTCTTAATTTTTGTCCTATTTTAATGTTTAATCTATAAATAATGACTAATATATCAGTCACTTATTGTCGCTTAATCTATAGACTCATTTTTTAAGAAATTCTTTTTTGTAATGTATGAACAAATTTTGACATTTTCTATTCTATAATTTACTTTTTTGATCTGGAGGTGTAATTTTCTTTTCTTTTTTTTTTTACGAAAAATTTGGCTAAACTTAACTCATTCAATTATTGTGATAAAATTTGAATATGCATAAAATTAAAAAGAAAAAGATATTTGTGATAATAAACATATGATACTATTTGTGTAATTATAAAGTTTTAAAATTTGTGATCTTAACATTCTATAAAATTTTGATTGCAATAAAGTTTTTATTAAACATAAAATTTAAGTAAAATTATTTTCAAATATAAATATTACCATTATTTTTGGATGAATTAAAGGGTCCTAAATGACTCAAGGGGAATGCTAATAAAGCCTTTGTTTTAGGCCCCCAAACTTTTGGGGCCCCAAAAATTTTCAATAGATTTTCTAATGTTATTTCAGCTAGACAATATTACAATTCGTAGAAAAAAGTATAAAATGTCTATTAAAAAGGATAGAAAGGCCGTCTACTTTTAAAAGTATTTTAGAATTTGAATTACACTATTCAAATTATCATTAGTAATATTTTTTACAACAAGATCCAAGGTAACGTATTGCAAATACAAGGCAAACATCTTATAACTAGAATTAACCCTTCACAATATAAATTTAATTAATATTACTATTATATGTTTAGTGTGAACTTAAAGGCTTTATATCTTATAAAAGTATTATGCTATAAATAAAAAAGGAAAAGTCTCTTATTTAAACTTAGGCCACTAATTTTCACTGTAAAGGATAATTTTGTGATGCAAATTATAATACAACGAATATATCTTATCAAATAAATAAATATAAATTGGTTGTGGGTCCTATTTTATTTTAGAGTTGATACATAATTTTTTCAAATTCTTATTTATTATTAATGTAAGTTTAACTTTATCTTGCGTGAACAACTTACATTTTTTTTAAATATAAAATATTGTAAACATTATGCTTACAATAATACTAAAGCTCTAGCAACGGCAGCCATATAATTTTGTGCGAAACTCCTTCAATATAACATGTGCTTTCACGTGTATTTTTATTTACTTAATATTTATGTTTCATTCATTAAATCATGTCAAAATTTTCTTAGACATAAAATTGACAGGCACATTTAAGGAATATAAAAGGGGATCTAAAACTTTGACATCACTGTGTTCTTTGACAGTGACCAAAATGACAATCACATGTTAGTTAAATACATCTTCATTTATTTATATCTCTCACAAGTTCATAATTAGTTAAGGGATATAAATACATTAGTTGCTACTTCTTAACTTTACATATCCATTCATATAGCTTCGTTTAATTAGTTGGCCATTTTTTGGACTAATATATAATGGAGGAGTGCTACGAATTTGTTCCGTAAAACGTTAGTGAATTATTCTTGATGAACTAAGCTCAGAATGTCTCATCTAATCGAATCAGTCAATGAATGTTTTACGCAACAAGAAATTTTATATATACATATTATATTCATTTTTGAAAATTGAACAAGAATAACCTTAACCAAACTCATTCTATGTTGATTGCGAGTCAGTCGTCTGAGGAGTTTTTCCTTTTTCAGCAGCTTTTCAAATGTTCAAGAGTTGATTTTTATTTGATCCGTATTTGTGTCTCTATCTTGACTTTTCATTGATCGATCAAGGATCTTTATTTTAACTAACCAGGGTACGTAATTGTGAGGCTATTGTTGTTTTTACATTCTTATTGCAAAAGTAGTGGCATCTCTGATTTTTATTGTTCAACTTTTAATTTTCTTTTGTTCGTTACGACTTCCCTTCCCCTTCCCATACGTTCTTAGAAATCAAAGTGTATGACATGTTTTATAACGATGAAATGGATTTAAAAGAACTTTGCCAAAATTATTTTCGTGTTCAATTCTACATTTAGAAGGATGTTATTTATTGATGTTTTGAATGCTAAATGATAACAAAATGCTCTAATTGAGACTTTTATGCTTTGCAGGAGCTACTCTGAGCTAGGAGGAAGATAAAGAGTGTTTTGAAGTTGAATTTATACATACAACGCCAATCGAAAATAGCCCGGATGAAAAAGAGTAAGAAAAGGCAAATAAAATAGTGAAAAGTACCACCGCGACCGCGGGCGCGGCCCTGGGCGCGGTGGAAGGCAGGCCGAAACAGTAAGGAAGCAAATGGCCGCGGTCAGGACCGCGGTTGGGACCGTGATCACGGCCGCGCGTTTAACGGCCAGGAACTTCAGGGGCTAAAGTGTAACTCGCAGGGAAAATTAACCTAACCCTATATAAACCCAAAAACTCGCCCAAAGTCAGTTTCAAACTTGTTTTAGACTCAATTGGAGGCAAGAACAAGTGAGAGAAGATCAAGTCATCACTAGAGTTTTTCATTCTTCTTCTTTTTATCATTAATTTGTGAATTATGAACCATCTTATTGCTTTATCTTATTTTAGTATGAGTATCTAAACATCTAATCTAGGGTTTTGATGGATACTATTGAAGGATAAAATTCTTGCTATGTTAATATAGATTTACCAAAATTTAATCTCTATTTGTTCAACTACATGTTTGTTGTAGTTAATTGAAGGGCCCTCAATTAACTGTGCCTATTTAGTATGTATTACTCGGGAGAGAGTGCATATTTAGGTAGTTGTTGAACAACATCACTCCCGACGTATATGAGGGATCAATAACGAAGGGTTTAAATATGTGATTAGGGATAACGAAACCTTGGGTGCGATCTAAGTGAGCTGGAATTAATGCTAGCTAGCGTAACTCGGGAGAGTACGTCTAGTATATTGTTGTAATTACTCGGGAGAGATTTACGACAGTTAGAGTGCTCATGATCGATAGAGAAGTTTAGGCAAATTTATACCAAACATAGCAGGAAGGGATTCCAACAATAGGGGAAATCATAACCTTAGATCATTCCTATTATTGTTTACAACCCGTTCTTAGTTAGCTCTTAGTTACTATAGTTTCATTAAGTAATAGTTAGTACAAAACCAACCATTTGTTATTTAAACATCTTGGGAAGTTGATTACGTGGAATTGTGTGAGTATGATAGCAGTAATTGGGTTAATTCTCTGTCGGATTCGACTCTAGACTTAATATCTGGAATATATTTGCAGCGACCGCTTAGATCTTTTTATAAGGCATAGTTGGGCGTGATCAATGACCTTCTATATTTTAAAAATATTTATATTTATTAATTTAACGAAAGAACGATGAAAACTTGCTTATAGGTGTTGTTGTCCTAATGGTTCTAATACATTTACAAAATAGTAAGGTGGTAGAATCATGGGAGAAATGGTTAAACGTTTTTTTTGGTAATTAAATCATTGTATTAACCATCAAAGTAAATATTTACAAATCAATAGGTCACCTCAACCTAACTTTCTTACTAGAAAAAAAAAATAACTAGCTCTATATCATCCTACCTCCTAATATCTTTTGTATATTCCTTTCTCTAGCTAGATACTCAGTAGTTACACTTTCTGAAAAGAATACGAGTATAAACCTCAGATCTAATGTTGCACATGCATACCACTCTCCTTCCAAGAACATCCCATGTTGTTGCTTTTTGCTCAAATATCCTTGCATTTCTTTCAATCCATAATGTATATGTGTATTCTGCAAATACTAGTTTGAGAATTCTGGCCATTTGAGATCTCCCTTTTGTTTTCTGTACAATTCAGTTCTGTCATTCAGACTATGAAGTTGTGAATAGTTGGTACACTTGTAGCCATTTCATGAGTCTGCACCATATATTCTACCATATGTATATTCTGCAAAGATGTGATCCCTTGTTTCTGGTGCTTGTTTGCAAAAGTAGCATGTACCATCCACTTGTATTCTCCGTTTCTTCAATCTGTCAACAACGAGTAATCTTCCATGCATTTGTAACCACATTGTGAAAATTTCTTTTGGTCGCGCTTGATTATGATACATTAAGCCTTTCCATGTAACTTTAGGCAACTCGCTTAATAATTTCAGGTAAACCTACTTGATTACTGTCCTTTGATTAGCTTGGATATTGCTGATGCTTTCCATATTATCTCTTGCTCCAAATATTTTCCTTATCATCCAAGATGCCTGATTGCTGTCTTGTTCCATAATGCCAGATTAATCAAGTTGAGTCCCCCTGCTGCTCTAGGTGCATACACCTTATCCCATGACACTAAAGCTTTTTTAGTGATTGTATTCTCCCATGACCACACATAGCTTCTGCAGTAGGCCTCTATTATTTTAACAACTTTGGCTGGGATGATAAATATTTGTGCCCAATAAGCTTGAATACCAAAGAATACATGCTGCACCAATTGGATTCTGCCTGCATATGATAGTTTCTTTCCTGTCCAAAATGATATTCTAGCCACTATTTTATCAATAAGTGGCTGCCATTGCATTACTGAGAGCTTCTTTGTGTTAAGTGGTATGCCCAGATATCTGAAAGGAAGGGAACCTTGATTATATCCAAGCTTTTGTTGTATCTCTTGTTGCACCTCCAGGCTAACTCCTCCATAGTAAATAGAGCTTTTGGCTAGGTTAGCTTTAAGCCCAGATTTTGCTGAGAAGGTGTGAAATTTGTCATGCATCAGTGCTACAGATGTAGCATCTCCTCTTATAAAAAGTAAGAGATCATCCGCAAAACTCAAGTGAGTTACATCTAGCCTTGAACACATAGGATGATAGTGGAATATCTTTTCCTGCTTCAAATTCTTCAAGTTTCTACTTAAGTACTCCATTTCTATATCAAACAAAAAAGGGGACATTGGGTCCCCTTGTCTCAATCCTCTAGCTGCAGCAAATGTTTTAGTTGTTTCTCCATTGATGAGTATATTGTAGTTGACCGTTGTCACACATTCCATAATCCATTTAGTGAATTTGTTTGGGAAGCCCAGTCCTTCCAGCATTTGATGAAGATATCTCCAATTCACTGTGTCATAGGACTTTTGAATATCCACTTTGATGAGGCATCTTGGTGAAATGTTCTTTCTTGAATAAGCCTTGACCAATTCATGAGCAAGAAATACATTGTCAACCACATTTCTACCTGGGATGAATCCTGCCTGTGTATCTGAGATAATTGAAGCAATGACTTTCTGAATTCTGTTGGCTAATACCTTGGCAATAAGTTTATATAAAACTGTACAACATGCTATTGGCCTGTATTCTTTGATGTTTGAGGGGTTAGGAACTTTAGGTAGTATTGTAATAGTTGTACAATTGATTGCTCTGTATAACTTTCATGTGTGAAAGAATTCCTTAACTGCTTGGAATATTTCTGAGCTTAGAAGAGGCTAAGTTGTTTTGAAGAATAAAGCATTATAACCATCTACTTCTGGTGTTTTATCATCTCCGATAGCACACAATCCTTTATATATTTCTTGATATGTAACTTCGGCACATAGATTGGTCTGTTGCATACGATTGAGCACTGGTCCATTCTTCATTACCTGTTTGTTTACTGCAGATAATTGGCTTGCATCTGATCCTATCAAGGATTTGTAAAAAGTAATGATCTCTGCTTGGATCTATTGTTGGTATGTTAGTCTATCTCCAAAACCATTAACTAGTTCTGTGATGACTTTTCTTTGTCTTCTTTCCTTCATAATTGCTGAAAAATACTTGGAATTTGCATCTCCTAATCTAATCCATTTTTCTCGAGCTTTCTGTTGAAGTATGTTTTCTTCTATTAATGACCATTTTTCCAGCTTCTCTAAGAGTTGTTTCTCCTCAGTAGCCAGTTCATCAGTGTAACAAGTTGACGTTTGAACTTGTGTCCCCTGCAAAAAGTCCCTTGTTAGTTCCAGTCTTTCTTTGATGCCCCTGAACTCTGTGTTGTCAAGTTGCTTCAGTAAAGGTCTTAGAGCCTTCAGCTTGTGCCAAACATTCTTCATAGGATCTGAATTATACTGCTCTTTCCATACTTCTTCTACCAGTGTTATGAAATTTGGATGACCAACCCGTACATTAAAGAATCTAAAGGGAATCTTACCATTTAGTTCTTTTCTCCTCACTGTTATTACCATTGAAGCATGGTCTGATATGAATGTTAGTCTGTAATCAACTTCCATGTGCCCATAAGTCTGCATATATTCATCATTTCCTATAGCTCTATCAATCTTGTTATAAACTCTGTCAGTCCCTTGTTGTTTGTTTGACCAAGTGTAGAAATCCCCCTTCCAAGGTAACTCATTCAAGTTTAACACCTGCATACAATCTAAGAAATCTTGCGCTCCATTCCTTGTAACTGGATTACCACAGATCCTGTCTTGAATTGTTAAGACTGAGTTGAAGTCTTCCCAGATGATTTATGGCATAGTGCTTTGTGGTTCTAAGTCCTGAAGTTGCTGCCATAATGATTTCCTTTTTCCATTGGTGTTGAATCCATAAACTACTGTCATGAAGCAATTCATTAGATTCTTTTTTCCGGCTACTCTACAATGCATTATTTGAGCAGATTGATCTAGAACTGTAATATCATAGAATTTAGGATCCCATAGCATCCAAATCCTCCCATTAAGTACATGATCATAAATGTATCTTGCTTGCCATCCTGGTACCAGTAGCTGAGTTATATGGTCTGCCTTATCCTTCTTTAATCATTTTTCTACTAAGCCAACTAACTTTATATTATTCTCTTTTACGTAGGTACACAACTCATTTTGTTTGCATCTTTTGTTGGTAGCTCTTATGTTCCACACCATCCAGGACATCAAGTACGTTGAGTTTGACCACTTATGATATGTGGTTTCAAGTTAGCCATCACAGCTAAACTTGCTTGTTATTGTGGCCCTTGTTTCACAGGAGGCAGTATTGCTTTAGCATAAGTAATTGGAACCCAATTGATCTCCACTGAAATCTTCCCTTTTCTAGTTGTCTTTGTGAGCCTTCCTCTATCAACTGCTGATCATTTGTGCTCACTACTGGCTTAGAAGTATGCTCTACTTCCTTTCTTGATGCTTCCACCTGTTTTTGACTTTCTTTAGCAGTAGAAGCCACTGTTGTTGCTTTAGCTTTCCATAACTGCTTCACTGGTGGTGGTCTCCTTTCCTGGGCTGTTGATTTTGATTAACTCCCTCTTTGGGAATTTTCCCACAATCATGCCCAGTTTTTTAGGTATTTTTCACAAAAGTCTGGCTTCCAATCATATTCAACAATCTGCTCAAATATTGCACCTGAGTCATCCATAACTGGTACCTTGCATGGTAATGGCTTAGTAACATTTACTTCGATAAGTATTCTAGCAAAGGAAATTCTTGTTTGTTTGGCAGTACGCTCGTCTGCAAACATTGGAATTCCTATGTTACTTGTTATTCTACTCAAAGAGTTACCACTCCAGCAGTTCATAGGCAACTTAGGAAACCTTACCTATAAAGGTATATATGTCAAAAGAATTTGAGCCAAAATCAAACTGTGGAGACCAGTGTTTCATTATCAAGGGCCTATTATTCACTGTGTATGGACCAACACACATAATTTGTTTCATATCAGTCATGCTATGAAACCTGACTATGTGATACCCTTCAACATGATAATATAGTTCTGGCATGGATATAGTGTTCCACATCTGATTTATGTATCTCTTCATGTAATTGTATCCAGGTTTTCACCAAGCATATACACTATTAGGGCACATTTCTATTTCAAGTTTTCCTTCTCAATTTTTGTTTTCTCAAGCTTGGCCACTAGGTTCCCTTCTACAATTTCAGGAGTTATGTAGCTCAAAGTCATACCATTAGCAACAGATCTGTTACCTGTTAGTATTCTGGCCCAAGTAAACTCCTTAGGCACCTCCATAGATGGGTCGTGTTCCTTGTTCTTCAATGGAACAAATCAATAGCTGCTGCAGGTGAAGGAACTTGAGTTACACTTTCTTGTTCCTTGTTCTTCAATGGAACAGTAACTACGCAAACAGAGGGAGGTGTGACACTTCCTCTTAGGTCGACATGCATAGGAATTGGGCTTTTTTTTGCCTTCTTCTGTTGTTGACTAGCTGATCCTGAAGCTTCTCCTTGATAGATCTGTGCGAGATTGACAAATCCAGCTTGCATCTTTGAAGCTCCAGAAATGGACTCCATAACCACTGCTGAATTCCTTCCTATGGAGTTTAGCTTTGGGATTTTGTCTTCTACTCTGATTTGTTGCTTCTTGGGTCTTCCTCGAGCCTTCTTTCCATCCATAACTAGGTTCAACGCACGTTAGCTTAACATACGCCGATAGGATTGGAGAATAAATGGTTAAACGTTAGCTGGTGATATAATTGAAAATACCGTCGGGGATGGACTTTGGTGCACCTTTAAATACATAACATTAGAAAAAAAAATTGAGAAGCTTACATAAAGTTTTCAATAAGTTATTTAGTAATGAACTTATCCTAAATACAGTATCTCTTTTTTCTGTCTTTCTTCTCTAACTAATTACAAAACATCCTTCATGTACGTATTGCTTAAAATAGTATACTCATTTCGTCCCACACTATGTGAAAGTGTTTGATTGAATATGACATTTAAGAAATTAAAAAAAGATTGATATCTAAGTCAAACATATTCATATTGCCAAAATTCCTGTTAAAGGAGTGATGGTGAAAATTTTACATATCTTCTTATTTTCTCTCTCGTTATAGAAGAATAAATTTTCTTTATTAAAATAAATAGTATAAGAGTAAATTGGATGCTAAAAACAAAAAATTTCAAAAAGATAATTGTATTTTTTTCGAAATAGATTAAAAAGGAAAGATTAAACATGTGATCATTAAATTTATTATTTTCCGAGAATTATACAGTCAAATATCTCTATAACAGTCTCGTTTGTTTTAAATATTTTTAGATTTTATAGTAAAATATTATTATAAGACTATATATTATAATATAAAATAAAAGTTAATTTTGAATTTTTTTTTATAATTTTTATAATGAAGTATCGTTACATATGAATTAGTACGACATGTGTGACTCTATGTCTCTTCTTCGATGATTCAAATAGAAGGTAGTTTTCTCTAAATGTACTTGCACATGTAACGATGTTTCTTATTTTGTCTTTACTTTGCCCCATGTACATCCTTTTTGCATCCTCACTTGCGCTTAGAAAATATTTGCACAATATCTTATTTACAGATAACATTTGATGTTATGTTCTAAATTCTAATTAGCTACTCCCTCTGTCTCATATTATATATCGAGATTTTTAAAAATAG
The DNA here is from genome assembly GCA_005239525.1 of Nicotiana knightiana. NCBI lineage: Eukaryota > Viridiplantae > Streptophyta > Magnoliopsida > Solanales > Solanaceae > Nicotiana > Nicotiana knightiana. The sequence goes on from ML392993.1 coordinate 75,629, forward strand.
TTATTTCAAATTATTTGCTATTTCAAAAGTTTAAAAGTAAATTAATTTTTTTTTCTATTTTATCTTTAATATTAATTGTTCTTAAAAATTATAAATACCTTAATTATGAGTAAATAATAAATAAAAATAAATTATATCTTAAGACACAAATAAAGATAAAATAATCAAAAACTTTTCACATTTAATATTTCTTTAAGGAGGTGTAAAAGAGAAACACGACACAACAGATGATATGGGAGGAGGGAGTAATGTCAAACCTAATCATTAAGTCATGATTATTATTTTTTTCATCTGGTTAACTGCATTGTATGTATTAAATGCCACGAAATTAAAGAATTTCTCTTATAGACCTAATTTTCTTTTCATATTCGGGTAGCCCATCTTTTTAATTTTTTTACAAGAATGTCCAACGTAACCTGTCTTATTTTTCTTCCATATTTCTTATTCTTTCCTTTGTCATCACATTAATTTCTTCTTAATTACAATTAAATTCGTGTTATTCACTATATATATGTATCTTAAAAAGTAATGCTACGCCTAGAATGTGTGATTTAGTTTCCTTCTTTGCATTATATATTCATTTAGAAACTTACCATGGTAACAATTAGGGGGAATGATTTTTGTGTATAATAAGGAAATATGTGACAGTATATGACTTAATTAATGTTCTAAATTAGTTAATTTATGTACAAACACATGTGATAATTCTTGATGCACGAGCTTAATTGTACCTCGATTAGAATATGATGATAATAAATAGAGTGCTGGTGCCAAAAGGAGCAAGCTTAATCAGATCCAATATGACCTTACATGTTTACCTTAACTGCATTAAATGTTCTTTATTTAATTTCAAGTTGGGTAAATTTACTATCACTAATTTGAATTCAAATGTACTCTAACTTTAAGTAGACTAAAAACTAATCACATATTTGATTTAAAATATGTTGTAATTTTAAGTCGCAAATGGGATTAAAATACTAGGACAAAAACTCTAGGTTTAATTAAATGCGCACGGATAGATAGTTTGCCTTTGTCGTGCGGCCCCATGTAACGTCTAATTTAGTGTAGCACTTAGGTTCCACCTTATCCTTTGCTAGACGCTTGAAAATCAAATATATAAGAAGTTTGAAAAATGTGACATAATTTGATTCTGGAGGTCAACTTATATATACTTGTTATGTTTAAGATTTACTAAAATAATGGTTTTGATGATAAAGGGTACCATTCTTATTGATATTCCAATCCACATTTAATTTTCTCAATCTTCTCTTTTTAACATTTCTGATTAATGGATATATAATTCAAGTAAAAATATAATCCTTCCACCCTAAGAGATTTTCTAAAATAAAAACCAGAGTAGTTCAAATTGAATAAATATGTATTTTGAGAAAGAGTTAGATACAAAAGTACATTAAACACCCCCAAAAAATGTAGACAAATTAGGTATAGTAGGAAAAAAGGAGTAATATGTTATTGATTTTATTGTTTTGTCTTTGACTTAAAAAGGGTAAATTATCTTACATTACTATGACTAAACGAGTATTTGGTAAGATGCACTTTTCTTCTTTCCAAATTGAATAAATATGTATTTTGACATAAATTGAGAAACCTTTTTCTCCAATCATGATTCTCGAAAGAAATCTTCTAATAAAATAATTAACATAACGATTGTAACTTTGACCAAATAAATATAGAGCCCCAATTAACTATATATTTTAGCATCTCCAGAATACAGACTCCACAAATCAAATATTAGCAAACTATATATTATTCTGTCCGTTCACTTTTAATTGTCAAATATTTTAAAAATAAATTTTTTATTTTTACTTGTCACATATCAAGAGAAAAATAATTTATTTTTCCTATTTTGCTCTTAACATTAGTTACTCATTCCAAATCTATTAATGCTATATATCAATTAATATGGGTATCATGGTAAATTATACACTTTATTTATTATTTTTTAAGAAGTGTACAAAGTCAATATTAAACAGGTAAAAACAAACGCTCGAACAATATAAGAATAAAGCCAGGAGGGTAGCGGGAAAGGTGACTTTCTTTTCCTTTTCGAGGAGGGAGTATTATATTTCATTGGAAATGAGAAAAGACTACTAAAATCATAGAGCATCTTCCGTTAGGCTTGCTTCATAATTATTAATCTTTTGTGCTAGTTTATTATTAAGAATACTTTATAGTAATGTTTAATCTATTAACAATGACTTAGGTACCCGTATCCTAGTTAATCTTTTAAACTAATTTCATTTACTTGGAGTTAAACAATTTTGTAGGGGTTTTGTTCAATCTTAGTATATAGATGTAAATATAATACATAAGGTCGGATAAATAGTGTTATTTAAAAAAAAAAAAAGGAATTTGAGTTATTCCTATAAATATAAAATAAAATGAGGCAAATGACTAGGTAGAGGCATTTCAATCAAATATTATCCAACCGCTTTAATTTCAGTATCACATCAATTATTTATTTAATAAAACTATTCCCCCAGACTTTTATATTCTGTTATCGCCTCTGTGTTAAAACTCAAAAAATCAGAAGAACTATTAGAAGAAACAGAAAATATAAACGATAAGAAATATTCCGAGTCCACAATTTCCTTGTGTGTCCTTAAGGAATTTTAACCCCCTCACAAGTTGCCAAGGTAATGAATTAAATCCTCCCAGGATGAAACGGAATAACCTTCCTGCAACAGTGGCAATACAAACTGCAGGATACCAACAAACTCAAAGAACGGAGCAAGCTCACACTTACGAATTTGAGAGAGAGAGACTGCGAAGTAGAATGCAGTATTCAGAACGGAATTCTCGATTTTACAGTGTATGGAAAAAGAAGCCATGCCTCAGAATTTATAGGCAATTATTGGAAGAGGTGTGATGTCTGTTCAGGAAAAAGTGTTTGTTCAGAAAGGAAAACAACGTTCCGTTAATGAACTAACTAACATTTAATTTAATTATTAAATAATTAATTAAATAAACTTTGTCCAAAAATAATCTTATCCATCGATTTGACAAATCCGAAACCGAGTCGAGCTGAGCGAGCGACGATGACGGCGCGAGGATACATCCTCTTCAACTCCTTTTAAGAGCTCTAAGAAGTGATCCTATATTTATACACACAAGTGTAGTTGTCTTTCACCAATGTGGTACAAAGTTCATGACAAAAGCTCACTTGATTCAANGACTTTTAAGCTCAATACTTAAAGTCTTTAAGCCCAATGCTTAAAGTCCAACATATTCTATGGTGACGGAGGTTAGACATCGACCTCATACCTTGTATATTAATATTCAAAAATAACTTAGAGTAGATTTGATATCCAATTCTTTTTTAATTATTTATTATTTATTAACACTAAAATAACTTTAACTTTTATCATACCAGTTAACGACTTTCTTAACTGACTTATAGGCTTCTGATCATATTTATTTGCCCAAATTCGGCCGACAAGTCATAAGTTGCCTCCTGTTAAAAATAAAATGACGTGTCATATGAGGTCATATGCTTATTTTACCTTTTTGACCTTTCGTTTATTACACAATGTCAGTATTTTTATAGATAAGTCATTTTTTCCCAACTACACAAGTGATTATTTGGTTAGACTATAAAGTAAAATGACTCACATTTAGGGTGTGTTTGGTATAATAAAAATATTTTCTTGGAAAATAAATAGTAATCTAACTCATTTTCTGATGTTTGATATCCAAATTTAGGAAGATAACTTCTCGAGAGTATTTATAAATAATTTTGATACAATAAACATGAAGCCATAAACGTTCGAACCAACAACCTTCCGACCATCTTCCGAACCCACAAATTTCATAAACTTCTGAATCGTTAAACTTTCGAACTCGTAAACTCTATAATTTCTAAACCCGTAAACTTCCAAACGCATAAACCTCTGAACTCGTACCTTTGGAACTCGTAAATTTTGAACCTTTAAACTGAAAAATGAAAAAGCAAGAATTAAAAATACTTTTAAAAAAATTTGTAGGGAAAAAATGAC
>MDKJ01124055.1:0-11580 GCA_005239525.1 Nicotiana knightiana
GACGTATTTGCATCCGTTTAGCCCCGTTTCCATTTCCAATTCACCTACACATAAAACAAACCCTATTAGGCACATACGACGTGTATTTTATCATTAAAGCTCATAAAATGCAAGGTATATAATGCTTAAAATCATGAATTCTAGCCACTCATCAGTATGCATCTAGTATTTCATGTTTCTATGCTCCGGAAGAATGTTAGCGATCCGTCCCATGTTTTGAACTTCAGCACGGTTAAGTTGGAGGGTGATATGGCTTATGATGTCGAGCTGGTGCTATTTTGGATCGGCAGGTTCGAAAGTTGAGGTCAAAGGACATAGCTTCAGTGAAGGTGCAGTGGAGGGGTCAGCCTGCGGAGGAGGCTACTTGAGAGACCGAGCGGGAATGTTAAGCAGATATCTACACCTATTTGAGACTCCGGGTATGTTTCTAGACTCATTCAAGGAAGAACATTTGTTTAAGAGGGGGAAGATGTAATGACCCGGTCGATCGTTTCGTGAGTTATAGCCCTGTTTCCCTCATTTCTGATTCCTTTTGTGTTCCTCAACTGTATTTTATCGTATTGTGTTAGTTGGTTCGGTCCGGAGTGGTTCCGGAGTGGAATGAGACACTTAGTCTCCTATTTAGAAGCTTAAGTTGGAAAAGTCAATCAGATGTTGACTTATGAGTAAACGATCTCGGATTTAGATTTTTTTGGTTCGATTAGCTCTGCTATGTGATTTCAGACTTAGGAGCGCGTCTAAAATGTGATTTGGAGGTCCGTGGTAGAATTAGGCTCGAATTGGCGAAATTTAGAAATTTGGCAATTTTGGTCGGCAGTGAAAAATTTGATATCGGAGTCGGAATGGAATTTCGGAAGTTGTAGTGGTTTGTAGTGTCATTTGTGACGTGTGTGAAAAATTTGAGGTCATTTGGGCGTGGTTTGGTAGGTTTCAACGTTGTTTGCGGAATTTGGAAGTTTAGAAGTTCTTAGGCTTGAATCCGAGGGTAATTTGGTGTTTTGATGTTGTTTTGAGTGTTCCGAAGGTTCGACTAAGCTCGTATATTGATATATGACTTGTTGGTATGGTTGGTTGAGGTCCCGAGGGCCTCAGGTGTGTTTCGGGTGGTTAACGGATCAATTTTTGGTGTTGGGAGATAGCTGGTTTGCTAGTTTCTGAAGCTGCTGGTGTTTTCTATACCTGCGGAAGAGGAGCCGCAGGTGCGAGGTCGCAGGTGAATTTGGGGAGTCACAGATGCGTATATGAAGGACCTGGTATGGGTTCACAGGAGCGTAAGATTGGTCGCATCTGCAAGCCCGCAGGTGCGAGACCTGGGGCACAGATGCGGAAGAGGGATGCTTGGCCAATTCCGCAGAAGCGGAGTGGAGACGCGCAGGTGCGAGACCGCAGGTGCGGAATATGAGGACTTAAGTGGTTCTTGCAGGTGCGTGGATTTGATCGCAGGTGCGGTTCTACAGGAGCGGATATTTAGTCACGGGTGCGAAAACCCTGGGCAGAAAGTATAAAAAGAACACTTCGCGAATTTTGGTCCATTTCCACCATCTTCAAGTCGGTTTTGGAGCTTTTGGAGTGATTTTGAAGGGATATTCAGTGAGGTAAGTTGCTTGAGCTCTAATACTCCTATCTATGGTTATTTCCCGTTGTTTAATCATTTAATTAGTGGGAATTAGGGGTGAAAATGAGGGGTTAGGGCATGGGATTTTGGAGAGTTTGATGGAAGGATTTGAGAGGTCAAACGGTGTCGGATTTTGATAAATTTCATATGTATGAACTCCTGACTGAATGGGCTTTCAAGTTTTGTAATTTTTGTCGAATTTTGAGACGTGGGCCCAGGGGTTGGGTTTGAGCCGATTAGGGGTTTGGAGTCAAATTTGATAGTTTTTCTTGTGGAATTCATTCCTTTAGCATAAATTGATGGTATTGTACTGATTGTGAATAGATTCGGAGCATTTGGAGGAAAAATCGAGAGGCAAAAGCATCTCAGAGTAGATTTTTGATCGGTTTGAGGTAAGTAACGATTGTAAATCTAGTAATGAGGGTATGAAACCCCAGATTTTGTGTCATGTGACTATTTTGAGGTGACGTACATGCTAGGTGACGGGCGTGTGGGTGTGCATCGTTGAGGATTGTGACTTGGTCCGTCCCGTAGCAACTGTAACGTTGCATATTTTGTTGAAACTATCCGATACTTATGTGTTTTAGAAAGAATTTCTGTAAATTGGGTTGGATGCCATGTTTAGGCCTTATGCCAGTATTGTTTGGATCCTTAGAGGTCTTTTCTTGCTATCCTCTCATTGTTTTGATTGAAAATATATACTCAGTCATGTTTATACATATTTACTGCAGAGCTCAGCCTCTATTACTCTATTTTGATGCATCATATAAATGTTGTTTGGCTGAATACTTTGATTTCTGAGAGCCCAAGGAACTGGAGAGATTTATGACTGAGTGAGGTCGAGGGCCTGATTTTGTGAGGATATTTTGGGATCGGGCTGCATGCTGCAACATGTATGTTATAGGCCGAGGGCCTCATTGATTTATGCCATGATTGGCCTGATATAGAGCTTGGGCTGAAGGAGCCCCTCCGGAGTCTATACACACCCCTAGTGAGCGCAGGTACCTACTGAGTGTGAGTGCCGAGTGACCGGGAGGCATGAGTGATGGTGAGGTTTGCCGGAGGGGCTGTATACGAGTGATTGTGAGGTTTGCTCAAGGGGCTGTATATGAATGATGTTTTCCCAAGAGGCTGATTATGATTTCATCATTTTTCTCACATTTGCATTCAGCCTTTGTTTGAAAGCTGTCGAAAGATGTCTTTAAATAATTTTACTGGAACTGGATTTAAACGAACTGGTTTGATTCAAACTCTAGTTTTAAAAGCATGTCGTATTTTACTAGGTTTTCGTGATATGAACTTTACTTGCATTATTGCTCGTCACTACTTCTCAGTCTTTATTTACTGTTGTTACTTACTGAATTGGCGTACTCACGTTACTCCCTGCACCTTGTGTGCAGATCCAGGCGTATCTGGACATGGTAACGGCTGTTGACTATTCCAGTTGCAGATTTCTTGGAGATAGCAAGGTAGTTGCCTAGCGACCGTAGCCCTGCTCTTCTCCCTCTTATCTTCCTTTAGTTGTATTTAATTATTTTCCAGACTATGTTAGTCTCGATATTGTCAGACAAATTGTAGTATATGCTCATGGCTAGTGACACCCTGATGTTGGGCTTTTCTTTTCCGCACTTTTGTTTTGATTTGAACTCATTTATGAAGGTTTTATATTGAATATCTTTGAAATTATTTTTGAAATGAAAATATTGATTTGTTTTGGTAATATGTCGGCTTGCCTAGTACCACAATAGACGTCATCACGACAGGGTTAGTTTTGGGTCGTGACAATTTCTTTTGTAAAATTCATATAATAATGAGATACAAAGCAAACTACTAGGACTTTGGCCTAGTGATAAGTGTACAATGTGATGAATGAATTAGGCACACGTCACGGTTTGGAACTCTGTCGTAAATGAAATATGTCATTGATTAAGTGGAAGAAGGTAAAGGGGGCACGTCGATAATCTGTCGACTTTCGAACCTTGTGACCCGTTGCAATTAGGGATTTCTCTTCAAAGGATGAACAAAAAAATTGCTTTCTAACGGATGGATAAATAAAACATGATGAAAAAAATAGCCAATACATGAATTTCTTTTTAGGAGAAAAAATTAAATCTGATAACAAAGACAAATACATCATTTAATGAAATGAAAGAGAAATTTATTGTTATTATCACTCCACTTTATAAATTTAATTAAAACTTTTAAAATATTTTATTAACAATAATTACGTAAAAAGTATATGTGATATATAGTACTTAAAATTGAGGCCCTTAATATTTTAGGGGCCTAAGGCAATGCTTCATTTGCCTTACCTTAGATCTCCCCTATAGGTCACTCTTGTAAATTTTTGAAGAATAACATTGTATAGCCGCTCTCTAAAATATAGCCAAAAACATATATGCTTTTAGTATATATTGAATACAATTTTGTATGTTATATACACATTTTATGTACTTTTATGACTACCGGGTGTAAATAGTTTATGTCACGGGCTAAAAGTCATCTTTGCTTTAAATTTTTCATTTGGGAAAAAGACTAAAATTGTCTCTATATTATCGAAAATTAGACACGTTTATACCCATTCCTTATTTCCGTCCAAAATCATACCTACCGTTAATATAGTACTCCCTTTGTTTCAATTTATGTGAATATATTTCCTTTTTAGTTCGTGCCAAAAAGAATGACTTTTTTCATATTTGGAAACAATTTACTTTTATGCAATGATTTATAGCCACACAAATATGTGCCTCATTTTACACCACAAGTTAAAAAGTCTTCTCTTTTTTCTTAAACTCTGTACCTAGTCAAATAGGTTCACATAGATTGAAACCGAGGGAGTATATAATTTTGTCTCTAACCCTAACAGATGTCCAATATGGCACCGGGACCCCATAATAATTTGCCAACTAGGCAAATCTTGACACATTCTTTTATAAACTCGCCCCACCCTTATAACCAGTTAATTAGTCTCCTTCATCGATTAAATAGGACCCTATTCAGTCGTTGAAAAACTAGGGTTCAAGCACAAAATTCCCTTTCCTCTCGTTCGCTTTACTCTTTCCTCTCAAGTGAGATTTAATATCACAGAGTAGTACTTCCTCCAGAGAAGGTGTCGATGTGGTATCATTGCCAGCCATTTCACATCAACCACTCCAGCTAACCCCGGTAGAAAATTTTATAAATGTCCACGGCCTAAGGTAAGTGTTTTATGTGGATTTATCTAATCTTTATACTATAATTAGTTGTTTTGATTCGAAAATTGAATCTTTTAAATGATTCTTTGGCAGAATAATTCATGTGGTTATTTCAAATGGGAATATAAAATATCCGCGAATGGTTCCCAGCTTGAAATAAGAGAATTAATATCGCCTTTGAATGCGGTTACGATTGAAAGAGACAAATTGAGGAAAAAAGTGATTGTCACGGAAGCCATGAAAAAATCTGAATCTACTAAAGTCAAAAAGTTAGAAGAAAAAGTTATATAATTGATGATGGTGATAATTGCCTCTTGGGCACTATTTGTTGGATTCTTTGCTCCTGGATAATAAAGTAGATTTCATTTTGGTTCTTCCTTGTTTAGTTGATTATCATTGTGCTAGTTCAGCCCTCTCTTTATGTAGTGAATTGACATGTATTGCTTAGTGAAATAGGGAAATAGCTTCTGGAGATGTATGTTTTATTAGCATGTATTGGTTTAGGCCCTTAGAATGATACTCCGATTGGAGATGTAATAGTATGATGCTTCTGTTTTGGCCTGAAATGGTGAATGTATATGAGGCTTCGATTTTTGGCATTCTCCACTTTGAATTAGTAGATGTTACTCTAAAAAAACACCTATTATAGTAGAAATTACATCTTTACCATATTCTTATGTATTTAATCTATATTAACAAGAAGACAATGAAAAAGATAATGAATATCAAAATAAAGGGAACAAGATAAACTTGGAAATCCATACCACAAACTGCTCAGAATTTACCAACATTCACAAAAATGCATAATAACAACTGTCATAGTACATCACCAACTTTATAACAACAATTGTCATAACATTCACATAATGGCTTCGTAGAAGTCCATGCCACCAAGCACAAAAATAAATGTATTGTCATAGTAGTAATTACATCCACCAGTAAATTAACAATTGTACTGTCATAACAGTAATTACAAGCCTTCTAAAGTTAAAATTCACAAAAACTTTCACCATTTAACTGACTTTCCACCTTTAGTTCAAGTCATATTAGTTTTGTGACTTGTCATTACCCTTTCTTGTCTTCATCTTGGCCATCTTTTCAAGCTGATTTCCTGTTATAGCTTTCTTATCATTCCAGGTGAGATTCTTAGCTGAGTATGGTAGGTTTGAGAGCACACTCACACCAGATGAGTTACCAACAAAGTTGATGGTCCTTGTTATAGCTAGTATGGTTCCTTGTTGTCTCATAAAGAGTCTTGTTCTTTCTTTAGAGAAACTCCTTGTCCTAATATCTGGGGTAAAATTTAAATAAAAATCATGAAATTCAAAATTTGGAAGGACATTGTTGTTGGAAAATTTCCTTTGCACTAAAGGAGTTGGCATAAACTGAAAGTTTGTGTCTTGAATTGGATGACTTGACTAACATCCTTGACTGAATGTGGTGCTGAAATTTGTATTTCCTCCTCAGCTGGTATATTTGCAGCAAGTGGCAACATGGGTTATTCATCATTACTGTCTTCATCTCTTAAACACCTTCGTCTCTTTGCATGCTTGCCCTTTTTCTTACTTGCCATTGGTTGCTTTCCCTTAGAATGCTATATAACAAAAGAAACAGAATAGACATAGTTGAAAATAAAGAATTTTAACCTTGCACAACCCCTAGCATTGTGTCCAGGCTGACCACATGTAAAACACTTCATTATCCTTCCCTTACTGGACTGCATTCATTCACCTTGTTTGTTGCCTATTTTATTTTTTTCTCTTATTCTCTTGACTTTAGTTTTGCCATCCATCTTCATAAATTCTGGTGGATCCATCGCATGAGATGTTTTACCTTCCAAAATTTTTCTCCCCTTACTGGTTGTAGCTTATGTGAATAGGCTAGGAGATAAGCCTCTTTGGTATACCACCGGTATATTTCAGTCAGAAAATTCATCTTGTTGTGTTGTATTGATTTAATTGTATGAGGACATAGGATTTCATAAAGGTCTCATGTCCTACATGTGCATCTCTTCACCACCATACTCATTGTGTGTCTGTCACCATCTTCACTCACTTCATACTCTTCTTGCCCATTAGAATGAACATGACACTTATTTGCAATCTTCAAGTATTGACTATACAATTTCATGGTTTGGAGACTGAAGTCATTACTCCATGTCATTACAGCAAATTCATGTTCCTTTAGCATGTTCATAACTTTTACTCTAATATCCTCATGCATCTTGATAATTAGCTTGAATCTTGCTTCCATGATCCATGAATTGAAGAACTCGATTAGGTTGTTGTCCACTGAGTATTTCTTGCAAACTGTGTCAAAGTATGATCTACTCCAACTTTGGGGTGGGTACCTCATCAAATTTTCAACAGCATCCTTACCATCTTCATCCGCTTGTCCGATATTCCTTAATTGATCTTACAAATCTTCGTCATATGTGCTCCATGCAGCCCACCAGAGGTACTTCTTAATTTCCCATGTCCCCATCTTTTGTACCAATTTACCTCTATGTGTCTTACATAATATTTGTGATGTGCCTCAGGAAGGACCAACTGGACTGAATCAATCAAAACCTGAAAATGAGAGAACAAGAGAGAGATGCATCAGTAAATACATAAATATATTACAAACAAAATTAGGTTAAATTATTAGGTTCATATCTTCTGCATATCTGATATAAATGTGATCCCTTATCCCATTTTGAGATCTAATGAATGTTGTCGCAGCCTTAAGAACCAACTCTATGTAACTTTGGTTTCTTTATCAACAACACCCCAAGCTAGGGGATAAAGCGGCTCATGGAGTCTTGAGCAATAGTTAACAGTTAACTTTTGCATTTCCCTTTCAAAAAGGTTCCATCTAATCCAATAAATGGTCTCAACCCACTCTTAAACCTCATTTTCAATGCATGAAAACATATATACATTCTTAAAATTTTCCTTTTTCCTTCACTAAGTGCATCCTTTAATATGTTAATCGCCACATCAGTTCCTGGAATACTGGACCTTAATTCATTAGCATAAGCCTTAAGCTTGTTGTAATCATCTGCAAAACTACCCTTCATCTTCTCCAAGATCATTCTCTTGGATCTCTTACACTTTGAATAACTAACATTGATGTTAAATGCATCTTTTACACTTGCCATCATTTCCTTAATTTTAATTTTAGGATTATCTTGCAATCCTCTCTTAAAGTAAGCAGCTATAATTTTTGCATCTACCATATGGTTATCAAATGCAGTATTACATTTGTGTTCTTCCCTTAAAGTCTTGAATTTAACACCGGGACATTTAGAGTCTTTAGAAATATGACAAACAAAGCGTTAGTCTTCATCTAAACATTTGTACTTAAGCCTTTGGGGGCAACTCTTAAGTTGTTTTAACCCATAACTATTAGCAAGGGAATACATGTTGATGAATTTTCTAGCTTCTGGAATGTCTTTGATTGTCATGGACTTGTGTATCTCCTTATAATAAGTCAACTTATAAGATATTTTCATCTCGTTTTGTTTATGAAGTCTTTCTAATGAATCAGAATCACTATCTGAACAATCTGAAAAAAGTGAAACATATTCATTTCATATGAACTACAGTCAGTAGTAGCCTCAAGTTCTGATGTGTATGACCCAATGTGATGGACTATATTATGAACATTAATACTTAACTCACATTCATCTACAGTAAGAATTCAATAACATTTAACTTATCACTGACTAAAGACAGTAGATTCCTAACACCTTGATCACTCTTTATTTCATAATATCTACCAGAAGGCCCATTCACACTTACTTGTTGAACACCAATAAACCCTAACTTAGAAGTAAATTTATTTACTAAATAATTGTAAGACAATATGTCGGAGTCATAACCTTTAACAGTGTGCACAAGCTTCCTTGAGTATAATACTTGTGGACTATATATCCAATCACCACCATAATGAAAGATCAGATCCAATAAGACCATTGCATATAAGCTGCAGAATAAGCAAGGGAAAAAATAACAGAAAGTAATTACACTATACAAATAAAAATTACGAATACAAGTACAAAAGAACTATGCAAACTATATAATAAGCTGCGAAAATGGATAACCATAAATAAAAAAAATAACCAAATTTGGACCATACAATAAAGATAGAAGAACCACACATGTTGCGACAAAAGATACATAAAGAAATAAAAAAGTAGCGGGCAACCACACATGAAGGAGTCAGTCAAGACACAACTACAATAAACAAAGGGATGATGAGGGACCCCAAAATAAAGTATGAAACTAATGTCCCCAAGTCTATAAGCAAAACAAAAAATAACTGAATTCTGACTCACTTATCTCTCAACTCAACACATGTGTATAAGAAATAGGGAACGAAACACCCAAAAATCATAGCAAAAGAAACAGATCCAACACAAAAGGGACCTCTTTTTTGTTAAAGACCATATATGTAGGACCACCAAAATTGAAACCCTAAGTCGAAACAAGGAATCAATATACTAGATATGGATCATTCCACTACAAAACCATAACATACAAACCACCTCCAGTAATAAGGAATAAAAAATGCAAAAAAAAATTAGGTTTAAAATCGAGTATGAACAGACCACATGCAAACGAAAACAACAATAAACAGACACACCTCGTAACTAAAATAATACATATCTAGACGAATCATTCAAAATCCTAGTCAAAGAGACAAAAAATCAAAAACCCTATATTACGTTTAGCTCTAACTTGAAACAATGAGGTGATATGCTTCAGTTGATACCAAAATCAAAGCAAAGGAACGATGATTTACAGTTTTTAAGACAAAAATTGGTACCCTCGTATACATCCAACGATGAAGACGAACGTACAATGAAGAGGGTAAATGAGAGCTCTTTCCCTTTTTTCTATCGGCAACTGAAGATTTTGACAATTAAAACAGGTTGAGACTATTTTAATGAGATTAATTAACGGGTTATAAGGGTCGGACAGGTTTCTAAAAGAATGGGTCAAGATTTGCCTAGTTGGAAAATTATTATGGGGGTCCATGTTCCATATTGGACATTCGTTAGGGTTAGGGAAAAAATTATATACTATATTAACGGTAGGTATAATTTTGAACGGAAAGTAAGAATGGGTATAAACGTGACTAATTTTTAATAGTATAGGGACTTTCAAGATACGGCATGGCCCAATTGTATAGAAAAGTTCTTTTTTAGCAAACTTCATTTATGGCCAGCCGCTAGAAACTAATATCAGTCGCTAGCCATAAAATTGCAGTATATATTTTATAGCCCAAAACTAATTAAAAGGCTAGCCACCGATCCAACTATCACAGAAATAGAGTGTTGAGCTGCAGCAAGAACCCTATCTTGTCCTTCTATAGTCGCAACCCTTCTCTCTATATATTTTCCTTCATTTCTCTTTCAACCTGGCTTTATATCTCTATATGTGTATGGATTGAATTGAATTGATATATATATAGAGATTTGAGGGGTTTGAAATTAGGGTCTGGGAGAAAAGGGGAAGGAAAATGGGTCAGCGATCGAAGTGAGAGGAATATCTGCAGAGACACCCTTTAACTCATAGGCCTTAAAGATAAACAAGGGGGAAAAGGACACGGCCATTTGGGAGGCGTGTATTAGGATCACGAAGCTCATCGAAGAAGGCGTGGGTCACTGCCTCTAAACCAGAGCAACACAAGTTAGGTGAGTAATGCAGTAATCTTGAAACAAGAACAACAGCTTCTGGAGGCATACGCTTATGAAATATCTAAAAGGTGGCAAACGGGCCGGATTGACCCGTAACCGGACCGGCCCAGACCGGTTAAAACCGAAACCAGACCGGCCCGGTTCATAGTGGGCTGGGTAGGGGGGTTAGAGGGGGGTTGGTCCATTTAATTATTTTGAAACGGGTAACCGGACCGGTAGTGAACCGTAACCGTGTACCGGTTTAACCGGCCCGGCCCGGCCCGGTACAACGGCTATTTTTTTTAACATGTGGGGCCCACTGACCATTGGCAACGGTCACCCCTGACAGCATGTCGTTGCCCAACGTTAAATTTGCACAAATAGCCCCTTTTTTCTTTAAATTTTAACCTATTTTCATTTTACAAAATTAACCTTCTCTAAAACTATAAATACCCCCCCTCTTCTTCATTTCTTCACTCAACTATCATTTCTCAATTTCAATTTCAGAATTTCTCTCATTCTCTAATCTCTCATTCTCCAATTTTCAAGACTTTAAGTCTTCAACTCATCTTCTAATTTTATTTGGCTCTTTGTTTTGGAATTTAATTTATCGTGTTTTATCATTCTAATTTTGAAGTTTGAAGAACAATTGAACTTCAAAATTGAAATACTTGCTTGACGTTTGTTCGTGGTAACATTGGAATTGCGAATCATAAAGTGCTCAATTTATACCGAATTCGGTGCACTTCCTCCAACTCTATCTCTTATTTACTATTTTATTTGCATATTTAATTTTTGCTTATGCTTAAAGTTTTACAATATGTTTAATGCTGCTAAAAGAGCGTATAAAAAAGTTGCTGGTAGGGGAAATAAAAAAAGAGGTTCTTCTTCAGCATCTGGTAGTAATAGTAATATTAATACCCCATTTACACATGTTTCCGAAACATCGCCTAATGATAATATAGATTATGAACAATTACAAGAAGCTTTTGGAATAGAGGATAATGAATTAGAAATGGAAAATAAAATACCAGCTACACCTGCTAGTGATGGAGCTGGTAGTGTTGGAGTTGCTACAAGGGGGGGTGGTCGTGGCACTAGTGGTA
>ML392996.1:1037-12584 GCA_005239525.1 Nicotiana knightiana
AGAGGACCAACTGAAGAAGAGGGATATTAAAAAATGGGGGAAGAAGAGGATAGGTCGTTCTTGAAGACGACAACACAGTTACCAAGAAAAGGGGCATAACGCCACATACTATGGCGTTATACCTGGTCTGACGGATTCAGAAGGTATAACGCCATAGTATATGGCGCTATACACTAACGGCATAGTACCGTTAGTGTATAGCGCCATATACTATGACGTTATACATAGATCCGTTCTATATTTTTTTGGACCTATTTTAATTCTACTTGTGCAAAAAGAACCTACTTGGGTTCCGCACCCCAAATTCTCGCCTGTGGCGCAATAATTACAATCATAAGCCATGGAATTCTCTTTTACATAAAAAGCAATGGCTATTGCTATTGGGTGTTGGTGTAGTATCACCAATTTGTCATAATGCTGACATTTTTTGTTACACAAATCTTCTCGAAGGAATTTGATGACATAAGTAAAGATTGAGGCTTCTGATTGTTCCTATTGACTCATCGTCACATTTTATTCACTGCAATGGTCATCTAACTTCTGTAGTTGACTGAATTTGTGGACGAATATCATAATTAATAATTATTTTAACTTTTACATGGATTTATAAAAATAGAAGAATGGGTTCCATAAATGTTGCAGTGATTTTATATATGAATGTGATTATTGTTTCTTGAGATGTGAGCCCAAATATGTCATTGCAAAATACAAAACTTTGAAGGACAAACTTTTAAACTTTGAAGATCTTAATAATTTTACTGCCTTTTTAGTATAAAAATAAAAATAAGTTTAGTCTTAATCCCTTAATTGATATCCTTCTACAAGTAATTGTGATATATGTAGTCACATTTAATGGTTGTAGCCATTCTTATTGTTTCCTTGGTCCTATTTCAGATATGGCTGAATAGGGACAAGTTCGAATTACTCCTAGTGAGAGTTCTCGAAGTCAAAGAAAGGTACACCGTAGAAATATACGTCGTCGCAGGACTTATTTCTATAATTGTTCAGACTCGGAGCCTGAAGTCATCAGGAATGTCCCAAGGGCGAGGCAAAATGAGTTAAGGGATCGAAGGGCTGAACGAAGGGAAAGAGAAGAAATTTAGGGAGTTTACAGAAATTACTGATTGGGAAGCACTAGCTATTTTAGCGGACTCTCTTCGAGAGCCTTGGAGTGAAATTTTAACTGAGATTTATCATGATATTTGGCCTAGTGCACCTTTTAGCGTATATGTGCAATAGTTGACATGTATGTCCTAGCAAACATGTAAACTGTTATTATGTGTTTTATCTTATTGAAATTTAAATTATGTTATTTGTGTCGCCAGTTACATACATTGTTTATTATATTTTTTTATAACGGATTGAGACTTGAAATAAAGTAAACACCAAAAGGTAATTTTAATATTAATTAGAATATTTAGATATAGATGATGAATGGAAACGTAGTGACCTTTCGATTCTATACTAAATATAGAATTAATATTAAAATTAATTTACTTGAGTGTATAATCACATGCATAAATTGACTGTAGTATATGTATTGATGAGTTAAACATGTAATATTGTCTCTACTAACAGACATGACATCGAAAAGTATCATTGCTGACTTGAACACGGGTGACAAACTGAATGGTGAAAATTACGACATCTGGAGTTGTAAGATGTGATATGCTCGAAGAGAAAGCTGATCTTAAAAGTATTAACCGTGCTATGAGTCACCTAGAGGAGGGTAACACTGCCCAACATAGGAGGGATCTGGAAACTTACAATATTTGAAAAAAGAACGATTCCATTGCACGTGAAATTATTGTAAGTTCAGTTGCTGATGATTTCATCCACGAATGTGAGAAATATCCTACTGCTCAAGCCATGTGGGCACATTTAAGAAAAGCGTATGGGGGTACAACTGTGACTCGCCTTCGACAGTTGACAATCAAGTTTGACACGTACAAAAAACATCATGATCACAGTGTCAAGCAACA
This sequence comes from Nicotiana knightiana, assembly GCA_005239525.1. Lineage (NCBI taxonomy): Eukaryota > Viridiplantae > Streptophyta > Magnoliopsida > Solanales > Solanaceae > Nicotiana > Nicotiana knightiana. The sequence continues at coordinate 3,020 of ML392996.1, forward strand.
TCTAATGGTGATGTCAATATGTCAAATATTATTGATCAACTCAGAAGTGCTGGTCATGTTCTCTCTAATGAGCAGAAGGTTCAGGCAGTGATTCGGTATCTTCCCAATAATTGAGAACATCTGAAGGTTAACTTGACCCACAATGATAACATCAAAACTTTTGCTGATGTTGTCCGTCATGTGGAGCTTGAAGACGAGCGAGTTGGTGCTGATAAAGTTGCCTTTGTGGCAGAATCAAGTGGTACAAAGAGATCAAGCTTTAAGCGCAACAGAAACTGGAAAAATGACGGAAAGGGTAAGGAGACCGGAGAAGGATCCTCCAAGAAAATAAACAAACCAAATTCCAAGAAAGGAAAACTCTTCTACAAGAAGATAGACCAGAGTAAGATGAAGTGCTATAATTGCCAAGTTCCAGGGCATTTTGCTCATGAGTGCACTGAGCCGAAAAAGGTAGCATTTCAAAATGCATCTCTTAGTGTTATATATGTTTCTAGCACCGTTTTACTAATTGAATCTTATCCCGTGTGGATTGTAGACTCAGGGGCCACCGACCATGTGAGCCATGATAAAGAAGAGTTTATAGAGTTTCATCGAGTTCCACCTGGATCAAAGCATGTATATGTGGGAAATAATGCAAATCTTGAAGTCAAAGGGATATGCACTTGCAGAATGGACATGCGTGCTGGCCGATCATTGATTTTGCATGACGTCCTATATTTTCCAAAGATTCGACGAAACTTAGTCTCTGTGTCTGTTCTTTTAGATTCAGATTTCAATTTGAAATTTAGTTGCAATGGTCTTAGAATTACTCAAGACAATGTCTTTTATGGTTTTGGACATCGTTATGATGATTTTATTGTATTAGATTGTAATCCTTCTATGTATAACTATTATGTTGACCATTGTGTTATGGCATGTTATTCTAGTAACAATGATGTTGATGTTATTACATGGCATGCAATATTAGGTCACATAGGGTAGGATCGAATGAATAGATTGGCTAAGGAAGGACATTTAGGTTCTTTCTCTAAAATTGAAATGCCAACATGTGAAAATTGTCTTGCCAGAAAGATTACATGTAAACCATTTGGAAAGGCTAAGAGTGCTGATTTTCCATTGCAATTAATCCATTTAGATATATGTGGTCCAATAAATGTAAGGGATAGGTCTAGTGCTTTATATTTCATTACGTTCATTGATGATTTCACTCGCTTTGGTTATGTCTATTTGATTTCTCATAATCTGAAGCACTTGAATGCTTTAAGAAATATTTGATTGAACTTGAGAATCAATTAGAATAAAGGATTAAGGCCTTAAAAACCGATAGAGGGCGTGAATATCTTTCAAAAGAATTTGAAGAATTGTGCAATGAAAAGGGAATCACCAGACAGTTAATTATTCCGTACACACCTCAACAAAACGGTGTAGCAGAAAGGAGGAATATAATACTATTGGACATGATAAGGTCCATGATGGCATTTGCAAATTTACCATCTCCTTTTGGGGAGATGCGTTATTGACTGCAACTTACATATTGAACAAAGTGCCTTCTAAATCAGTTTCTTCCACTCCTTATGAGCTATGGACTGGTCATAAACCTTTTAGCAAGTTTGGTAAATTAGGTCTAAAAGGCAAGAAATGTATCTTTATAAGATATTCAGAACACTCCAAAGGGTATGTGTTTATTGGTGAATTAGAGGATGGAAGTGTTACTGAGATTGAATCGCGAGATGTCACATTTTTTTAAAATGATTTTCCAAAGAAGGGAGAAGTAAAGAATGGAGAGCCTCTTTATGAAATGTTGAACTCGGACAATCAGCAAGTGTCTTCTGATACAATTGATAATCAAATTGATCAAGATCTTATTATTGATCCGAGTGGGAGTGGGAAATCTCAATCCCAAAATCCTTCGGACGAACCTGAATTTCAACTACAAAAGTGTGTCAGGAAAAATATACCCAAACGTACTTATGAAATTGAAATTGTGTTTTCTTGGTATCTCCCACAAAAATGGATGAGCCAAAGCATGTGACTGAGGCTTTATCAAGCCCTGGAAAAGATGAGCGGATGGAAACAATGAAATAAGAATTAGAGTATATGAAAACCAACAAAGTCTGGGATCTAGTTGGCCTTCCACCTGGGCGTAGGGCCATTGGGAACAAATGTGTTCTCAAAGTTAAACGCAAAGCGGATGGGTCAATAGAAAGATACAAGGCGCGATTGGTGGCAAAAGGATTTACTCAAGAAGCTGGAGTAGATTATGAGGAAACATTTTCACCAGCTATGAAGTTTATCTCAATTCGCTTACATTTGGCTATTGTTGCACATTTGGATTTGGAATTACATCAAATGGATGTGAAGACAACTTTTCTCAATAGAGAACTAAACAAAGAAATCTACATTTAACAACCTGTAGGCTTCATCGTTAAAGGCCAAGAAAAGAAGGTTAGCAAATTGAAAAGATCTATTTATGGCCTGAATCAATCTTCAAGGCAATGGTATTGAGATTTCACAAGGAGGTGATCTCGTATGATTTCACCAGGATCAATGAAGACCATTGCATTTATGCGAAGAAGTCCAATGGGATGTTTGTAATTCTCTCTTTTTATGTGGACGGTATTTTATTAGCCGGAAACAATTTGGAGTATTTCAAAACTATCAAGTCATGGATTTCAAAGTCATTTGACATGAAAGATATGGGTGATGCAGACTATATCCTTGGAGGTAACATTCAAAGAGACCGTTCCAAAAAGTTATTGAGTCTATCTCAAGAAACTTATATAAAGAAAATTTTGGAGCGTTTTTGCATGAATAGTTGCAAATCCATGGATACTCCTATAGTGAGAGGTGAAACTTTAAGCCTTTAAATGTGTCCCAAGACTGAAAATGAAAAGGAAGACATGTCTCGAGTTCCATATCAAGTGCTGTCGGGAGCTTGATGTATACTATGATATGTATTGGCCCAGAAATTTGTTATGACATAGCTCTGGTTATCAGGTATCAATCCAATCATGGAAGAGATCATTGGAAAGCTGTGAAGAGAATTTTCAGATACCTGAAGGGAACTGCAGATTATTCACTATGTTATCATGGAAATGATTTATACTTGAGAGGATATACAGATGCTGATTGGGCTGGTGACCGGAATGATAGAAAATCAATATCCGTTTATGCCTTCTTACTTAATGATGGTGCTATATCATGGAAACATAAGAAATAAACATGTACAACCCTTTCAACGATGGAAGCTGAGTTTGTGGCTTGTGCGTCTGCAGTACAAGAATCTATTTGGTTGAAGAGATTCTTTGAGCATTTAAATATTACAAAGAACTCTCAGAGTCCCATGACTCTATATTGTTGTAGTCAAGCGGCTATTGCATATACAAAAGATCCTAAGTATCACAGCGAGACCAAACACGTTGACATCAAGTATAAATTTGTGAGAGACATGGTAGCAAGTGGAGAGATAAATTTACAGTACATTCCTACACGAAGCATGATAGCTGATCCTTTTACTAAGGCAATATCTAGAGACCTGTTTGAGAAACATATTATGGCTCTAGGTTTGCGAAAGGATATGAACATATTTATGTATTTTAAAATGACTTTAGTATTATAATATGTTCATCAATATTTGACTCTTGAATTTATGCTTATATCTCGTATAAATCTGATGAATGTTCTGTTGATAAAGTGTGTCGAACAAGTCAAGAGATTGGCTCTGTCACACGAGCAATCTCCTCTTACATTAAGAATTGTGAAGAGATTAGACCTTATATAACCTTGGATAATGCGAGGTTATATTTACTTGTAATGGTCGATCTTGACAACTAATCAGACTTACGAATTTCACTATTCAATTATGACTTGTTTTGTAAGCCAGATACGAGTTTCTCTATGAAGATGGTTTGAGGATTATTGAAGTGAGAAATTCGGGTTAGACATTTGGAGGTGTCTAGACCAAAATCTATACGGTGTTGAACGATTAAAAGAATAAGGCACACACACCAATATAAGGTGAGAACACCGTAACATGTGTTTCATACCACGTGTGATATCAACCATGGGATAATGGAAGCATGAATCCCTGATTCTTCATTGTGTGAGATCCCAAAGAAGTTATATCAACTTTAATTAGAATACCCTTTGACCTTTTACTGTCTCTTGAAGTGCCAATCAGTGTTGCTACTTTAGCATGTCACTAATAGCCATGGGTGATTCGGCAATGCAGCGTACGTCTAGGAAAGTGGTTGATTTGGAATGGAAAGATTCGAGTAGAAAGGGAAGACGATTAAAATTTAATAATTTAACTTGTATTCATAGGTCGACCATTACACTTACCATGAGGGTATTGTGTGTAATTGTGGATACAAAGTTAAACATGAACTCGAGTTCACCTCTTTTCGAGGATGAGGGATCAGACAACTAGCTACTAGAGTAGCCAACAATGTCTGGGGTATTGCGAGTAATAATAAGATCCTCATGGTAGTAGTGAATCCTTTCCGCATGTGATTGGATTTCTGCATAGATCTATTAAACAACCTTAAAGGGTGTAAGAATAATGTAGCTCTTAATGCTCACAGGTCGCACGATCTATTTACCAGTATGAATTATGTGTGTTATTCACCTGGCAATGGTTTAGGTCTAGCCTATCATGTGCGAAATGGGAGATGTTGGATATTGGGTTTGGATCGCGGGTCGCCCATATGGACTGACCCTACCCATTTAGAGGAGATAAAACCTAAAAAAGGTTATCTAGGGAGTTAATACATAGATAAATAAAAGAAAAAAAATGCTGCACGTTAGAAAGATAATGGGAACTTGCGATTGCGTGAGCGACAATTTTTTTCTTGAAACCTCTCTCTCTCCTTTATATATCTTTCTTCCTCAACAGAGAAAAACATAAAGAAGTGATTCTCCCTAAAGAAAGAAACACATTGTGATAACCAAAAACAAGGTATTTAGTTAGTGAACAAGAATTTTGTTTCTAAGAGAGACGAAATTGGATCCGGGCAATTGATTGGAACAGATTCTGCAAAAACTTCCGTTGTTGTTAACAGGTACACAAATTCAATGTCCTTGTTAATCGATTTTAATTATCAAGTATCAAAAGGGGCATTAACGACTAGTTTAGTGATGGGATCTTTAAGAGAATATTCCATTGAATATTCTCTGTACTTGTACTTTTAGGGTTAATTGGGGGGTATGTCCATCATAAATAGAAAGAGAGATATGGTGAAAGACATGTACTATTCTCTAATAAGAACGTTCTTGAAAAACAAGACTTTCTCTCTAGATAAATTCAAACATTACCTTTCTAAATAGATTCGATTGTCGATTATTCCACACTTTTTCCATCAAATCCGAGAAAGGTCCTAATATTCTAGTATTTGTCTATCATTCATCAATGTCAGAAGGAGGAATCATCCACCTCATTCAATATTGGGTGAATCATTCTCCTTATTTACTTTACTACCATTTATTGTTATTTATTGCATGATATTCCCCTTTTATTATTGATCTTGACACATTAAATGCACATTGCATTTTACCTTCTTTCAACGCTGCTCTACATTATTCATTTTAACGAGGTTTAACCCTTCATTACATAGAATTAATTAGTTTAACTAAAGAATTAAATTTTTGGTCTAACAATTTGACGCCGTCTACGGGGATTTCCTAGTAAGAGTTTTAGTTTCTTCTAGATCTATAAATAGCAAAAAAAGATTTAAAAACCGCAAAACCCCTACTCTCTTGTACACACAGATCTAACATGGAAGGTAATGGAGAAGAAAGGATGAATGCAATGGACGACCTCACCACCAACCTCTTAAACACCATCAATGAGGTTTCTGAAACGGAGGGTGAAGATGTAACGCCAAACGCTTCTCCCATGCGAAGTGGCTCACCTATCCCTCATATTAGTATCACAACGTCCCACGGTAAAGGGGCTTCAATATCCACACCGGAAGAGGCGCCACCAGCGGTGAAGAAACTACTTGAGGCTTGGCTGACAAACACGTTGACTAGCATCCTCGACAAACCTGCCCAAAAAACAATCAGAGAAAATGCAAGGACTTGCGTTGCACCAATACCGGCCAAGCATCACGACCCTCTCCCTCCAATAATAGTGGCTCACAATGTTAGCAATGTAGGTGACGACACCCTCACCTCTATTTTGAGGAAGGTGGAAGAAATGGAAAATGTAAACAAAATACCGGGCGCCCCAAAACCCTTACCAAAAGAGATGCCGACGTACGTAAAAATATATGATGGTACGACCGACCCTGAAGATCACGTGACTCACTATGTCACCGCAGTAAAAGGAAAGGATCTTGCCAAAGAACAAGTATCCTCCATCCTGTTGAAAAAGTTATGCGAAACCCTCAACGGGGGCGCATTAACCTGGTATTCATAGCTGCCCGCGTGCTCCATTGAAACATTCGAATAGATGGCCGACAAATTTGTAACGGCCCGTGTCGGAGCTAAAAATGCGGAGGCAAAAGCGAATGATATATTTGCCATAAAACAATCACCTGGAGAAGGACCGAGGGACTTCCTTGCTCGATTCAACCGAGTAAGGATGACCTTACCAAATATATCAGAAGGCATGGCTGTAGCATCTTTCCATATTGGGCTGAACAGAAACAGCTCGAGGGCGACCAGAAAGTTGCTGAGTCGGCTTATGAAATATCTCCCAACCTCTTGGTATGAAATACACAATGCATATTGCACCGAAGTCCGTGCTGATGAAGACAACCTAAATGGGCCAACCCAACGGTTGACCTCAGTACAAGCCGAGTCCAGGAAAGACCAAAGAAATGATACCAGAAGGGATCTAGCAGTTCCACGACCCAACTGAGAAAGGCATCAGTCATATATCAGGGGCGCCATCATGCCACCATCCCATCACGAAGAGGGTCCATCTAGGCCAAGGATAGGGATTAACCGGAGCGAGAGAGGTAACTATATGCTCACAATTTTTGTGTCTCACCTTCAAAAATAGTCTACGTGTTGGAGAAGTGAAAAGTAGGGATTTTGACTACTTATTTGCACACTTTTACCGTTTTAGCTCAAAATTGCTAAAAGGTATTCCCGAAAACTAATAAAGTTTACTTTCTTGCAGGAGTATTCGAAAATGATCAAAATGATGAAATTCAACTCAAGAAGGAGTTTTTTTGGACAAGGACTAAAATCAAGAAAAAAGGGAAAAGTGCGGACCGCACAATATTGAGTGCGACTGTAGACCATGAAGGAAATCCTGTCAGAGCTCCTATGAAAAGTGCGGACCACACAATTATTATGCAGCCGGAGAAGATTGAGGATCAGAGAGTTGGAGTTCTAGTCCATGAAGAAGTGTGGACCACATTATTATTGAGCGGCCGCAGAATTCAAGAGTGCGGCCGCACTCAGAAATGTGCGGTTCGTAGAATCTAAAGAAGTGCGACCGCAACTCAGAATTGTGCGGCCGCAGAAGTCCCTCCTGCCAAGCTTAGCTTCAAAATGCAGACCGCACACAGAATTGTGCTGCCGTAGAACCTCCAAAAGGGCAATTTTGTCCGAAAATTTCAGCTATGTATTAATAGTCTTTTTTGTCAAATTTAGGTGAAGTTTGAACTTCAGAAAGTAGATAGTCATTTTTCCTTTGCTGCTTTGGGAAATTTTGTAATAGTTTATCATTTTAACATTGGATTTTCATCCCTTTATCATCTAATATGAGCTTAATCATCTTTTCTTCTTTAGTTTCTTCAATTTTATCTACGAGTAGCTAAATCTCTAGCTAGGGTTGTGACCCAACCCTAGTGTGGGTAACTATGGGTGTTTAATTTAGGGCTTGTTTAAGGCTGGGCATGTGATATTTAGCCTAGTTCTTGCTTTAATTTAAGAATTAATGGTTGCAAACATTGATTCATGCCTAATTGACTTAGTCTCTACTTGAGAAAGAGAGGCTAAGTCTAGGAAAACTTGGGTAACAAGAAATTGGGGTGAACTCAAGAAATTGATAGCCCCAATTAAAGGGTTGAATCTAGAGATAGTAAGACCCGACTTGAGCAAGTATCAACAGTTTTGTGAATTATCCATTTGGAATTGAGAAAGCCAAATTGGGCAAAACCACTCTAACTACCAAGAGGTATCAAGTGGGTAATTGTGTGTTGATTGCTATATTGCATCCCGACCAATGAAACCTACCCTAAAGCCCACAAACGGTTAGGTAAATACCTAGGTGGAATTCACAACCCTAGATCTTTTATAAACTTGAAAAAAAAATACCAAAAAAAAAATTGTTATCTAGCTTTACATTTGAAAACAATGGCTCAATTCTAGAAGTAGACAATAACAACAAAGTATGTGGAAGTGCATTTTAGGCACGTCATACGCTTAGTCTGATTATATACCTAATCCAATATAAGCTCCCTGAGGAATCGATCCCGACTCAAAGTTGGGTAATTATAATTGCATCGACCGCTTCACAATCCCAATCAGTGGTGTGAATTTGGGCAACATTAATTTTTGGCGTCGTTGCCGGGGAGCTAAAAACGGATTTAGCTATATATTTGGTTTTTTGTGTGACTTGTCTTATTTTTCTTCTGGGTTACTAACCTTTTTGTGAATCAATTGTAGGTACAAAAGTGGCTCTCAACAATGATCCTCTCGGAAACTTTCCTTTGGGGGAGGAAATGGACGACGACCAAGGTGATGAGGTTCCTCTTGAACCATAAGAAAATAGGCGAGGCTGACCGCCTCAATGACAATATTCCCGCCCCTCCCCCACCTCCTCCAAGAGCGGATCCTCACCGAGTGTTTCTAAATGAAGGTTACGCAAGTGCCATAGTTTCGCCCCGCATTAAGGCGGGCAACTTCCAAATCACGAATGTTATGCTCACATTCTTAGAGCAACGGGGATTCTTCACCGGGGCTCCGAGTCAAAATGCATACAAGCACTTGAAAGGGTTTGTGGACACTTGCTGGGGGAGTAAGCAGACCAACGTCTCCGAGGATGCTCTAAGGTTGAGGCCATTTCCCTTCTCTCTACGGGGTAAAGCCTTGGATTGGTTAGAAATATTGCCAAACCATTCTATCCATACATGGGATTCTTGCAAAGTAGAGCTAATGTTCCTCAAGGTGATCCAAATGTGATTCACCTACACAAGAAATTGCATGATTGATGTGAGGATAGAATGTATAGTTTAACATGTGATATACCTTACATTTGAGGTGCATTAATGATAAAAATACACTTGTTATGTGCTTAATAGAGTTTATTTATGTGTAGGTGAATTGGAGATGGAAACGGAGCTAAAGGGATGCAAATACGTCAAAAAAATGCAAAAGGAGACACCTGGGCGATAGCCGGGCGTTTGCCACCTAAAGCCTGACCCTACCTGGCGTTAGGGGGGCATTTACCCCATAAGGCCAGGCAGCCCCTGGAGTTAGGGGGTGTTAGGGCCCAAATGCCAGGCCTGCCCTGGCCTTAGGGGTGCGTTAGAGCCCAAATGCCTGTGGTCCCCAGTTTCGGCCAAATCCGAGTTTTGACGAGTTTAAGTGTTTCCCGGTTGAAATAGAA